>CAAKHF010025092.1:93496-104548 GCA_901007745.1 Hippocampus kuda | reverse complement strand
GGGGGGGGGGGGGGGGCACTAAAATAGGGATCTCTTTCCTAACAGGTAGGTACTGTAGGCAGCACACAATGATGCAACAGCGAGCTCAGAAACCGGCGTCAGCGAGCAAAACGACTCCTCTTACTCCTTGGGCTGGGCCGCGCCGAATACACTTAATCCCCTTCAACCTTACACTCAATCTGTTGACATTTGCGCTCTCCCTTTTGGAATACTTAAGAGCATCGGTGAACAGGAATGTGGAGAGTAGAAAGCGTCTCGGACTAATCCCAATACCCAAGACACACTCAAAGAAAAAGAAGAAAAGAAAAGAAAGGAAAAAAAACACAAGAAAGAAATTAATTGTGCCTAATTTGCTGCTGTCTAAGCAGAGATTGGATTCCGTTTAATGCTAAACAGACCAGCTCAGGAAATAAACACGCTGCTAATTTAAAATGCTCCCCAAAGTGTTGCTGGCTTCTCATTCACTCGAACTGCACTCTCTGGAAGAAACGTACGCAAATGAGAGTGTTTAGGTTTCATCCCTGAGTGGAGGATCCCAAGAGAGGATACCAAGTCAGACTTTTAAACTTCAGCGCGAGCGGGGGCCGCTGATTTCTTTCAGGTGGCGCTCGTTGACATGAGCTATTTTGTCTTTCATCACACATATTTAAATTCTTCTTCTTCTTCTTCTCCTTTCGGCTTGTCCCTTTTCAGGGGTTGCCACAGCGAGTCATTAATTTCCATCACATATTTACACATATTTAAATTACAATAATAAAAAAAAAACTAAAATAAAGGTCACCCATTGCCACTTACTTTCTCGCGATTATCGGGATTTATCATTCGAATGCAGTGGTTGGTATTTGACTTGCAAAATTAATTGGTTCTGGAAGAAATTTCTTAACTAGAAAATTTTGTAAGTAGAGACCAGTTTTCCATGTAAATGCCCTAATTCGTTCCAAGCCCCCCCAAAATTCATACATCAATGTTTCCTTAAGTATAAAAGCTGCATAGACACACATTAATTTATCTGCATGCATAGACACACACGGAAGAGAAGTCTATCTTAGCCAGGAAGATGCTAGGTAATAGCCAATGGCAGAGCAGCTACAAGTATGTTGCGTTCAGGAAACTCGGAGCTGCAAATAGCCGCCCCAACTGTATTTTTACCGTTCGTATCTTGAAATTTCTTTCGTAACAAGAGACAATAGTTCCCTCTTGAGACGTTATGTAACTTGAACATTTCGTACGAAGAGACTTTCATAAGTAGAGGTACCACTGTACTTACAGTCAGTCCAATTTGAACGTGAAAGGTGAAAAAGAAGCAAACGCTGGGTTGATGCTGGCAATTCTACCAGAAATTAGTAAAAAAAAAAAAAATTGTGAGATGAAATGACAGAGACGGACGGTAATTAGGGTGAGTTAGTCATGTGAAGGCTATTTAAAAGCTAACTCTGACAGCAGCTACGACGTTTAAAACTGAGCTTGGAGTACATTTTTTTACATGCTAACAAGAAGGGAATTAAGGGTGTCTCCTGGAATGACAGCGACAGTCCGTACTCCCTAGGTTGCAGTGGCAGGCAATTTTACAGCGTCTCTAATTTGGATCGAAAATTTCATGCGGAGACCAAATGGTGGCAGTCATGTAACGCCCCCCTGAGTTGTCTGAACAGGCCTAAATGGGTTGTAAAGCTTTGGCAGGAGCTGGATATAACGCTCTAGTTTCAGACTGAGCACGGGCCATTACATCACCACCATGCTCAGGTGAACAAGTAAGCCTCGCGCTTCATGTACGCCGTGCCCGAAGCAGGATGAAGCAAAGGTGGAAAGATTGCGGTCACGCGAATACTAACGTGAGGGATTCCTGGCAAAGATAGTTCAAAAGCTCTGCCAGGTCTCAAGAGGGGTTAGGAAATGTGGTCTAAGCATTGAACAATAAAGAGCAACACATGAGTAGCTTTGTTGCCGTCTGTCTCGCTGATCATTTATTCCGGAAAAACAAAAGGGGGGGGGAAAAAAACCCAAACACATGTTTGCTCTACGAATGCATCACTGTCTTGCGCATGACAAGAAAAGTCTTCCCACAGGCCAAATCTTTGCTACCTGCCAAGCTCAGACGTGAGATGCAAGAGCATGAAAATTCATTAGCGGCGCTCGCGGTGATTCAGCGTCCTTTTGAAGAGGCAACGACTTCAAACTGGCTTTTTTTTTTTTCCCTCTTGCTAATGTTAGAGCCCAAATACATCATCCAGTGTCACCGACGTGACATTAAGCCCCAATTAGGACATGTTCTCAACACAGTTGGCATGCGCTGCACAATAATTTGTCTGGA
The DNA here is from genome assembly GCA_901007745.1 of Hippocampus kuda. Lineage (NCBI taxonomy): Eukaryota > Metazoa > Chordata > Actinopteri > Syngnathiformes > Syngnathidae > Hippocampus > Hippocampus kuda. The sequence goes on along the minus strand of CAAKHF010025092.1, from coordinate 102,237 downwards.
AAATCTTTTGTTAGTTTGTGGAATCCAACCTGGTCCCCTTTGAGGGCCCTAAAACCTTCAACAAGGCCCAATTTATGATTTTTGGGAAAGTTTTTAAAAAACTGTTTATTATCCATCATATAATTTGATTTGTCAAGCTCAACATTCAAATGTACACTTTTTATGAGATGCGTTATTTGTCATAGCCTGTCGTATGTTTTGCTGTTAAAAGATACCCAGACATGAACGTTTCAAAAATATTCCTTGTTAAATTCTTTACAATTAAATTAAATTACACTTTTATTGGGTACTCATTTAATTTTTCATGTTATTGTACTCTAATTACAGTCACAGGTTTGCAAATCATGTTGGAGTTTTTGCCCAAGTGCATTCTAGCTGTGTTAGCTCCTATGCTAACTGAATAAGAGCAAACTGAGCTAGATCACGAAAAATTTTAAAACCCGCCTTTTCCTCGAGATGGCTAAACGGTTTTTGTAAAAGGGTTGAGTGTTAAGAGCCACAACCGCCAAGCAAAATTGCTACTATTTATAATTTGTCTGCTTTAGACCAAACAATGTTTTCCAGCTCGTTACAAGTAGCCACTCTCAACATGTGAAGCAACCCCCCCCCCCACCCCGCGACATGCCTTGCATTATGGGTACGGAAAACACGGTGTCAGAGCACATTAGCGTCGAGCGTTGCAATGCGAGCGGCGGGGCGGAACGTGTGTAAAGAGAGGTGCCGTCCGTTGAACCGCGTCGACCTATCTGTGAACCTTGTCATCACAAACAAGTTTTCACACCTGAGCCACTCTGGAAAAACGCGTTTGTGTGTTGGCTTTGGGAAATGTTTGACGAACACGATGATGTGACTAAATATTTATCCGTAATCTGTATTTTGCCTGAAATTTGTGGTCTTTCTATTATACTGTATTTCCAGAACAAACACAAAGCAAAATTTGAGCACAGATACTTTACACATAATGCACCAGTATGGCGTCAAAGAACAAATAGTCCAAAGTTTTTGCTTCTTTCTTTCTTTCTTTTTTCTTTTTTTGGTCTGGAATAACTTTCGGATGGTGAAGTAAGAGTGTTATGACAGCTAACTCCAGTCTCCAGATCCCACAATTGGTCCCGCGGGAGTAAAACCCTGAAGACCACACACACACACACAGAGAAACACACTCCTCCTAGCGAACTGCTGTTATCCTAGCAAGTGCGAACAGGCGACTACGAGAGTAATGAAACATGGCTGACATTTTGAGTCGCATCTCTTAAGCAGTTTTGTGGGCGAGCACAATGAGTCCTTGTGGAAGTACCCCGTTCCCTCGCTTGTGATCCTGGCACAGACGACACAACATAAGCCAAAGCGGTTGACTTGACTGCGCACTTTATGTCTGTCATGAACACTCTACAAACACAAACCAAAATGTCACCGTCCGACGATGATCCCGAACGCTCATTTACAGAAGCATGAAGACAGCGGAACCCCAAAACACCCCAGGTTCCGTACAGTTAGAATTTGCAATTTTCTTAGAATTCACGAGCAGGTCACCCCCCCACCCCCCAAAAAAAACCTCCTGTCAAAGGGTGAATTTTTTAGTAGATCGTCGCAGCCTTTGGTCTCGACTCAGTCTTGGCATCCAAAAGTCCTGGTCTCAGCTTGTCTCGGCCTTCGTCTTGTCGCTTCCTTCAAATTGTCGTAGCTTTTGATCCGGGCTTCCAAAAGTCTTTGTCTTGATGTTCTAGGATCGTGTCATCTTGGGCACAACACTATCAATTTGGTTCTTTCATAACTCAGCTATTCTTTTTATCTGTGGCAGTCAAGACAAAACAAAATTAGAAATTCCTCCGCGTGGGGGCAACGTGCCAAGAAGCCCAACAATGGCGCGTCCTCGTAAAATCCAACCTTGACAGATAAATATTTCCAAATGAAGCTTTAGGGCCGCCCGGCATGCTTGTAAAGAGACGTGCATATTTAGAATTCATTTTTAATTCTGAGTGTTGGGGTGAGTCGTTACCATAAAAAAAAAAATAAAAAATAAAGGAAAAAGAGGCGGAGTTTGTTATAGGCCCTGCTGACAACGGCAACACTTTGGTATGCATTAGTTTGATAAAATACACATTTCATTTATTGATGTTTTACATCCTGCAGGACGGCGTGGAAGGGGAAATACCAGCAAGTGGCTCGTTTACAGGTTACACCCTGATTCAGGTTTTGACTTTATTCCTTAAAGTGCCTTATTGTACTTTTTCTTTGGCTTATTTCATGATGCCACGACAACTGTGTGAGTAGTTTTACTTCATTTTAGTTTCATCACCGTGGTGAACTTTAAGCTAGTCTGAGAGTCATACATCACACCAGTTTTTGACGTCGCAGACGCAGACTTTTGAAGCAGGGAAAAGGGACGCTTCAACGTACGTCTCATTTGCTAATATTCATAAACTCGACATTTCAACTCGTAACCGCACAAAAGCACCCGTGTTTGCATTAAACACACTCATTGGCGCTCGTTACGTGAAACGGTTAGCCTTTAATTTATACGAGCCGCCCAATCGACGCGCCGTAAAGCGAGCAGACAGATAATGGCGGCCGATTGATGGCTCCGATGGCGCCAGCATCGAACACGAGGCTTGATTATTCCAATTGAATGTAGTCATCTGGAAGGGATCGAATGAGGAGGAGTTGAATACTGCTGCTGATGAAGATTTTTTTTATTTTTAAATTAAGACCATCCACTCAACATCTTTTAATGAACTCCTTTCTTATGGTGATGTGAATGGCTGCGAATAGAACTGATGATTTTAGAATAATTAATCAACTCACACCGCCATCGTTTTGACTGTTTGTGGAAATAAAGTATATTTTGGTATTCACAAACAAAATAAAATGTTAGTTTGTCGCTTTGTGGCTTCTGGAACGTAAACGACTTCTATGTAATGAAGGTACTTTATGCGATAGCAATATAACATAAAAAAAGGTTCAAACTGACAGTGCTTGGAACATGATTTAAAACTAGAATAAAAATGAGCAGGCAAAAAACGGTGCTGTCAAAACAAAGTTTGCCGAGATATTTTCCTGAGGTACAGCGGCGGCCTTTAAAAAGTCCGGCGTGTCCTCGGCATACAGTATGATGACCCTATGTGTTTTTTTTTTTTTTTTTTTTGACTGCGGCAAGCATGATGAAATCCCCGCAATGTCCTGCATGGCCCGAATGATCAATGACAAGAAAGTAGCGACGTGTCAGCGAAGGACTTGCACGGTGGCGCTAAAGGAGGACATGTACTCCCCAGAGGAACTCGTACGAGGCCTCCACTGCTCGGCTCATGAGTCGAGGAGGTGAACATGTTCGAGCTGATGACTTGTCCAGCCATTTGTCAAACTCACCGTTGGCTCTTCTCGAAGCATAAATTTCATCTGTGCTGTATGTTTCACATACAGTACATTTGACAATAAAGTTTATCCAATCCAATCCAATAAATTACATTCCGGCTGCGATTTGTCCTCTCCCGTCTTTTAAACACGACAACAAAAACCAAAACTACAGATTACAAATTACAGTAAACATTTCCTCGGGTGTGGTGCCCACAAGAAGCCGAATAGCCTGTACATCAAAGTAGAACATACAGAAATTTCTCCTGGAAGAACCGCAATATTTTGCCATTCTGATGCAAAGAGTTGCGTCTTAAATTTTACGGCATAGCCGAGCATTAGCGGAGGAGTCAGAATGGTGACTTGAGAAATGAAAACATTGCGTCAGAGCTTTACCTGGCTTAGCACGATAGCTACCGCAAACACCCCACTCAGTGCCTGACTGAAACAATCTTTGTGAAGAAAAAGGTCAACTCAATCACAAAACTTGATGCTTTCGCCCTTTCTTACCAAACAACAAATTAGCTAACAAGTCATAATTCCGAGTCGTAATTCCGAGGTCACCGCGTCAACGGGAGAAGCAGCTAATTGGCACTGGAGCTGCGTGGCTAAGGCAGCGAGGCCGCGCTAGTAACGTGCGCAAGCACTGGTGGGTTTTAGCGTGTGAAATAACGGCCGCGGCGCGCTCATGAGGGGGGCAATTATGTCAAAGCTGTGCACATCCAAGATAACCCGCCGCCTGACTCAATCTGGCTAAGCCCCCGCGGGGTGGTGGAGGTAGGGGGCAGGGGGTGGAAGGAAGCTCGCGGCGGCTCTGGAGAGAAGAGAATGAAGGCTCGTAAACAAGCAGCTAACAAGCTCTGCACACATGATCAGGCGTGTGCACGCTAGCCATCTGGATTACAGCGCAAATGGTTTAAAAAGCGGGTCCGCGTTGGCTTCGTCCTCGAGAAAAATATCAAGACGGCGCCACCTTATCTGACCTTAACCTCCAAATGAATTGAATTCTTCCCCGCTATTGAGAAATCTTTTTCAAAAGGTTTGCAAGTACCTATAGATGCCACACAATGGTGACAATGTGAAGCTCCTCAACACACTTCAACAATTCCTTTGTCACCAAGACGGCACCAAAGTCGAAATGAGAAATTGATCGTGACAGCTCATTACAAAAAACAAAACAAAATTGGAACTGTGGATTTGATTCATTGATGCATGCTAATGGCGATGTTAGCTTACGGAAACCACCAAAGCAATTCGTTTTGATTCTCTGCAACTTGTCAGAGAACAAAGTAACATAAAGCTTCCGGTCCTTATGGACGTGTTGTGTCGTGAGCTTCGGTTGCTATCATGTAAATGTTCAATTAGCTCTCAGCTCAGTAGAAACTTCTCATTCGTTTGCGTTATTCCAGCTAATTAGCCACTTGGCCTTGCTCCTCTTGTATCTTGGCAGCCATACTGTCAGTACGTCGGCGAGTCGAGGAAGCATGTAAAGCTGACACAAGTAATAATCTTTTGTGTGACTCTGGAGGCTAAGACATGTCTTTTGTTTTTGTTTTGTTATGTTATGTTATGTTATGTTATGTTATGTTATGTTATGTTATGTTATGTTATGTTATGTTTGAGAACCAGGACGACTAAACAGAAGCCGAGGTCCTGATTGGGTCCTGATAACATTTCAAGCAAAAATCAAGTCCAAAATGTTCTTCGCAAAATTTTCGATGTGCCACCACGACTCTGAACATGCTATTCTCATTAAATGTAATTTATAGAGCGAGATTTAAGCAAAATAATCCACCCGTTTTTATCCATCTCAGGGGGCCGCCATTTTGTTTTACAGATGAAAAAAATAGATAAATAAAACAGGCTTTTAGTCGAAAGAAATGACAAGATCTTGTCAAACTTCTTGAGATAGAATATCCCTCCGAGGTGCAGTTGTCTGTGACGATGTTGCACGCGTAGTATGCAAATCGCAGCTGATCACAATCATCTTCAAGCGCCTTTTCCAACGAGATGATGCAACTGTGGCGGCATCCTCCTGGAAAGTCGTCGCTTTGCACGTTTGCACGAAATGCCGCGACAAATACGCTCACCTCTCCATAACCTCCCCCTCCTCCTCAGCATGTGTTATTCATGATCATTTTGAAGTCTGCTTCGCAGGAAAAAAAATTGATACATTCCAGGAGAATTCCGCACCAAAGTCGGGAACAATCGGTTTTTGAGGAAACGTGCCGGCTAAATGAATTTTGCTCCGCTGCCATTGCAACCATTTGGCGTTATCATCTAGAATAAAGTTGGAAAAAAAATCCCCTAAGAAAAATTATACCGGGCTCTCTGCATTGAATACACAAAAATATGTGCATGTTACATTATAATCGCTGTTTTAACATACAAGGTCACACACACACACACAGACAAACTAAATAAAAATCAGTTTCTCCTTCACGAGAAAAGTCCCTTCAAAAATGATAATGGGCCCTCTGCATTCGTTCCACATAAATACGCACATGCACATTTTAATAGCTGTTTTTACATACAAGGCCACACACACAGAAAAATACCTTGGTGAGGCAATGTCTCGCAATATAATGCAGTTTATGTGCAATCACACATTCAATTATGGTATCTCCGTCAAGGACAAGGACGAGAAGCGGCGCAAGTGTTTCCCACAAGCCACCACTGACTTTTCATGGTTCGTGTTTTTTTTTTTTTTTTTTAATATTCGGTTGAGTTGTGTAAAATATATTTTTTAATGGTTCCGCTTGGTCTTATGATGGTTCCAATGTCATCGAGGGACGTTTTTTCATCTTTTGCTCACAGTATTTGTAAAGGAGATGTACATATTATGTATGTCTTGTTCTCATTATCCCTCTTTGGGGGGATGAAAGTGAGCATTTTGCTACACTCTTGAGTATGTGACTCATGGATATATGCCACCGCATCATTAAATTCCCCAAACAATCAAGTATATGCTTTTCAAAGGCTAACGCTTGTTTTTCCATCCGTCAAAATGCAATGCAGCTCTGCTTACCTTTTGGCCTTGACGTGATAACAAGGATGTCGCATCCGTGGGGGGTATGGTGGCGCTACGTTTCTGCATGATCGTGGGAAGTATTTCAGATCGTGTAGTCCTGCCGCCCCTTAAAAGTGGCTCTGGATCTTCACCCAAGCTATCTGCAAAGACGCGAGTCAAGATACTCCATATGGGAGGCGGTTAGTTTGTTAAAAAGCCCCATTGTTGTACCACAGTGGAGGTGCATGAGTTGAACATCTGCTATCTTTAGATAGAAAGTCGTTGAGTGTGACTCAACAGCACCCCTGCTGGTTGCACCCATACAGCGCATTCCATTTCTGACCCAACTGCTTCAAGATGTGGTTGGAAAAAAAAAAAAAACAAGCTGATTCACAAACTAACGGCTGCACAACTAATTGATTTCGAACACGTGGTTGTATGTGAGTGTCTACACTACCGAATTTATGTTAATAGCGCATAACGCATCAAGCTCCTCAGTCTCTCGCAGTGCGCTTAATAAAAGAGGAACGATGCAATCAGCGCAGCCAAAATAAATAAATAAGGAAAGAGATTAAGGCGAGTCCCCACAGACGGGATCAGCGATATACAATGTGACCCCTGAACCCATAATAATGTTCTAAATTCCCGCCTGCAATCGAGGATCCCGACACCTTGCAAGATGAGTGCAGCTTTTTGCGAGGAAGTCGGCCCTTAATGAAATCTCCCAGCTTTATTATTGATTTTGCCTGCAGTACTCATGCAAATCAGCATTTGATTTGGAGGAAACAATCTACAATTTTTGGGCTCGCTCTACATTTTGAAATGCACTCTGCATTCAGATTCTGACAAACATACAAAGACCGATATTTTTTTTTTTAACTCTCTGAAACTGGTGAGTTTTCAGGCATTTGAACCCCCCCGCCCCCCCATAGATGATTAATTTAGAGGACTAACAATAAATGTAGTGATTAATGTGGCACCTTAATTGCGGAATATGCTTGTTCTCCTTTGAGTGAAATTCCTGTCACAGTTAAGTCGTCCTCATGCAAAAAGCGAGCCCCCTGAGTCGTCAGAAATCTCTTCACAGGGCCAATCTTCAAACTGGCACATCCATTTGAACCTCCCCTGCCACTTTCCGAGGAATTGCGTCTTTTCTACTTTGCACTCAGCGTGTTCACGCAATTATGTGAAATAGCCTGAAATCACCATACGAAACCAAGTCTTTGGGATCAGAATTGAACCACAAAAAAAGTCCCGATATTAACCTTGTTTTTATTACTTTTCAATCCCGGATGTGTTTTGTGAGGACTTCACCACTGCGAGATGTGTTATTATTCTCATCAGTGCCCTGGCAACAGCCCCACGTTATGATGAGGAGAGCTTCTTTGAACTTCCTGAGCCTCTCGCTACCCCTGGCTCTTTTCTTTTTGGGTGGGCGGGGTGGAATGGTGGTGGTGTGAGGGGGGGGATTGGCGGCGGGTGGGGTAGTCATCGCTTGGCTTGTCAGCCTCCGAACCTGCCAAGCTCTTGAAAGACCAAAGGTATGGACGGTTCACAAACAGAATTTTTAAATCTGGACCACATCAAAGGCCTGAATAGGAAATCACAATAAACTGCCGGGAATGTCAATGAACCAACGGAGGACAACATGAGAGAGAACTAGTTTGGTACTTTTCTTTAGATGAGGACATAAGGTTCATTTCAGAACTGGAGGACAATTTAGACACTTTTGAAAAGCGGATTGGTTTTTTTTCCGTTTTTTTCATGTTTGCAGGAAAATCCGTTCATAAACCTCGCCTGCAGAACGACAAAAAGGAGTTATCCCACTCTAGTTCTCAGTAGTTCAATTATCACTGATATTGTACTCCCATTAATGCAATGTGTTATTTTCCTTTTTCATTAAAAACAACTTGTCTCTTCCTGCAGGTTAGTCGTCTGCCAACAACAGATGTTGGCCCATTTTCCATTCCATAAATGTCCCCAACTTCTTCCCTGTGTCAGATAAAAGACGGATAGCTTTATCTGACTCGCCTTTCATGCGCAAACGTAGCGCTCCGACATCAACGATTCAAACGACGCCATGCGTGTGATAGCAATCTTATCTCCAAAGCGCACGTGTAGCGGCGACGCGCACGTGCAAACAACTTTCTTGCAAAAACGCCGTTGCCTGTTCAACAGATGTTTAAAAATAGAATTATCCGACCTGGAACTAGGCAGAGGCAGCGTTTGTACATCACAATGGCATCACGAGCGCCATCCTCACAAGTGATGAGGCACCAATGCGTGATGCTTACTATCTATCTATCTATCTATCTATCTATCTATCTATCTATCTATCTATCTATCTATCTATCTATCTATCTATCTATCTATCTATCTA
>CAAKHF010025092.1:54869-70370 GCA_901007745.1 Hippocampus kuda | reverse complement strand
TTTAGGCTCATGGGGGAAATTTTGATCCTTCTTTGACAACTTCGTTTTTTTTTAATATTAATTTGCAACATGACTTGCTTTTAAACATCATAATTATGTCATTGTTAGCAGCTGAAACAGCTGGCCTCACACACACACACACACACACACACACACACACACACACACACACACACACGCGTGTGCGCACACACACAAGAAGTCGATGTAGGAATAAAGGCTTTGCACATCTTTTTGGGGTTTGTGAATACCATTTTGAGTCTATCAAACTGGCAGGTGCACAGTGTTCTTATTCCTGCAAGATCTTCACCTTCTCATTTTGCATTTTTTTTTTTTTTTTTTAATTTGGCACCTTCCTATGATGCCCAAGGGTGGCTAAAATCCATTAGCAGGTCAACAGTAGCAGACAGCTCTGCTTTTAGGATTTTTGGATTTATTTCTATTCTGTTGGAGCCTGATGGATGCTCGTGGATGCTTCTTATTTTCCTTTGAAAAGATGGAACTATTTTACCCCAAATGAACTGATAACCTAAATCCAACGAGCAGAGCAGATCAGCCTTCATTTGCGTTGAGAGCTCAAAGGTCGTACAATTCGGATATGCAGTAGTACCTTGACTTAGGAGTGCTACCAACTCGTTGTGAACCAAAATTAGATTGACGAGTGAGCAATAGATCCAGATATAGATGAAATGAAACTAAAAGGAGACCTTTATGCTCTCTCTGTAAATCACCTATCACGGGTGAGAATGGAGCCTTACTCTCTGTATATCATATCGAACAGCCATTTGTTCCGAACAAGCAATCTGATTCGCCAAGAGTCATTCCCCGAGCGATGTTGCCAACACTCCGACTTCTAACTTTACACATCACCTGCTTATTTGGCCCAGGGTGGTTAGCATCTAATATTATTGAACGGGTGATGCGAAACAATTTTTATCGGAATGTCATTCACACTTTGTGTCCGAAATGAAAAGCTGATCCCCATGTTTCATCTCCTTAGCGAACTGAATCACAACCATATTTGTTGTATGATAAGCAATGGCGATACAGTATTTCATTGTTCCACGAGTTGCTATCGATGTCGCTCGCATAAATGGGTCAACAAGAGTGTATCTGTGGTTAATAGAGAATTTTCGGCCACCGCAGATAATCTCTTGCCGCTGGGCTGGTGGTTGGGAATCACCGCCGTTGCGGTTGTAAGTGAAGGGCATATTCACGACTTGATTTGACCTTTCCGAGGCTTTATATGAATCACTGGATTCCCCGTCAGAATGTACAGATCGGCTCCAAAGGTCGGGATGAAATGAGTGACATTTACATGACCTTCCACTTCACACTTCACACCTTCAGTCTTTTGAAGCAATTAAAACCAAATTAGCACCTAATGGAAAGGACCCCATTAGTTTTTATCACCTGTGCTTTAACAGCTAATCTTGGTATGCGCTTCATATTAGAAAAAAAAGGGGGGGTTGGATGGGTGATGTAGATTGAGGACAGTGTATTTTATGCCGTTCATGTTGACATGAACACAAACAATTCTGTAAAACGTACTGCAGCGTGTTGATAATGGAGCCCCCCCCCCCCCCACTTTCCCGCTCCCCTTAAATGAGGAATAATGCAGTTCATTCATGCTTGCAGTGCAGTCACGACATAAGGGAGGGTGGGTTGCATGGCGGGAAAGGACACTTGCGGGGTGTGGTGGGGGGTTGAAAGGAATGAAGAGGTCAGAGTTGAGGGAGAGCAGAGTTTGTGCATTGTTCCCCTCAGCGTGCTCCAATTCTAGCCATCATCTCTTTGTTACAGGCCTTGAGCACATGGGGGGTGGGGGAGTGGGGAGGGGGGGGGGCAAGGCCTTAGGTCACGGCACCCGCTGCGCCGGGCTGGGAACTCTAGGGTCAGCGCTTTTTCCGGACCGCTGCCTTTACAGTTGAAAAATTGCTCTACTGTACTTGTGCAACAGGCGTCAAGCCCAGTTTGAGCCGTCACTCTCCGGGGCGCCAGTCCAAAGATTCCTGAGGCCTTCTCATGCATTGCATCCGTTGGTGGACAGACAGTTATTCGAACAATTCTTCCACGCGATGTAGATTGATAATAATTTGCAATAACTTGTCTGTGTGTACACCCTACATATGGGGATGAATAAAAAATATATATACATGCTCATTACAGAGATTTGCTCTCTCATGTTAAGGGAGAATTGTCCAGGAGAGAGGGGTGGTGGAGAAGGGGCAGTAAAACAGGCTAAAATCTAGATATCAGGGCTGCAAGAGACTAGTTGTGTGTTTTAACCAGAGTGTAAATACAAATCTGTCCGTGAAAGCAAATGTAATATTCATGACCATTTTTTTTTTCATACATGCTAATGTCTTAATTGAATCATGAGTCTGTGTTTTTACCTTAGCAGAAATTCCCATCCTTGATATTATAATCACTGCTCCTGACTCATCCCCAACATTTCGGTGACCTCGGAAATTTATGCAATTCGGATTTTTCTCCAGTCCCCCGTCACGAAGCCTCACCTTTTTAAATTGCGCCTTCCACTCTTGTTTATGCTTTGCGAGGGAGCCACCGGTGCGGCGCGTTCTCTCTCCGCCGGCTCGAGGCTTGTTGCAGTGGGAGAGCAGTTGCAACGGCCCGAGCGCTCCCAGGACGCCGGCGAGCGCTGTTAGCAACTTTCAAATGGCTTCCCTGGGGCGGCACAGAGCAGAAGCTCTGATGAAGAGCTGCGGCTTCTATTGACTCGCTTCGGTTTGTTCTTTTTTTTTTTTGAATAAACGTCAATATCAACAACTTCTGTAGAAAGTGACGTTTTTATTTTCGTTCGTTTTTGTCCCGGTTTTCCTCATGTCCGCAGTGAATAATGAGTTAATTCTGCATATTGAGGCGCACGTCTTATTTTGCCCACATGACGTTATGGGGTCACCATCCCTTTCTTCTACCGTGACTTTAGAGTGTGTCTGGCTTTAATCAAACAGGAGGGGAAAAAACCAAAAAAAAGATTCCGAGTTCCATCGTTGACCTTTGCGTTCATAGAAAACGGCGCTATCGTTCACAACGCACGAGCGGTAATAAATGTCCGGTTTGATATCGCGGCCGTAATGGAATTGTTTGCTCTGCTGCCATTACAGGAGAAAGGTCAGCACTGATAACTGACATTGAGCGCTCGTGTGTGCCCACAGAAGCATTGACTGCACTTCGATGACATTTTGTCACCCCCCCCCCCCCACCATGATGACTAGCCGATTTGCGCTGGATGATTAGTTTGGTTTTATACTTTGCAGTTATATTTTTAAATGGTATGGTTCATTTATCATTCATATGTTGTTGTTTTTTTTCTTCTTTAAGAGTTTGAGGATATGGATATTAGTAGACCGTGACTGGGAGGAAAATTACCCTTACTTGTAATTATGTATTTCTTGATGTGCAAGTTGCTTGATATGAAGTCACGCACAAGGCGGCGAGAGAAATGACGCTTTGCAATTGGAATTTCAAGGCCACCGTGACCATTTGCAACTTTTTGATAACTTCCCACGAAATGAGGACCATTAACGGGCACTTTGAAAAATGCCATTTTCACATTGGCTCACAATGAAATTGCTGATGACCTGCTCTCAAACAACTTTAGTTTAGGCCACTCACTTTCTAATTCACATGAGTCAAAATGATTAATATTCATGTAATATTGTTTGTTTTTTTTTGGTCAAAGAACTCATTTTCTCAGATCGTTATTGTTCACTACGTGGAAAATATTAAAGGCTGTTTTTTTTTTTTTTTTTACCATTCGGAATGGGATGGACTCTTTGAGGCACTTTCTGTATTCTTGTTTTGACACTGATTTTTTTTTCTTCTTCTTCTATATAATTGTGGATAATGTTCCATGGCTACATTTTGGCAACATTGTTGTCTATGGAGAAGGTTTAAGGAGAGCCAATATCAAAACTCTGATCAAGTATAAGGAAAATGAATACCTGTAGCCTATTTTTCAAAACGAACTGCTAGTTTGTGTTGCTAAAGCTGTTAGCGCGGTCTTTTGCCGCTTTTCGGGCGAAAGGAAACACCTCGAGAGGAAACGTAGAATTCAAATTGGTGTCGCCGTAAAACAGCAGACGTTAGTATTCAGGGAATTAATATTTCATTTGTAGCCATCAGCAACATGCTTGGAGTCGGGCTCTCTCTCGCTCTCTCTCATTCTCTTTTTCTCTCTCTCTCTCTCTCTCTCTCTCTCTCTCTCTCTCTCTCTCTCTCTCTCAAATAAATGCAAGAGAAGCGGCACGGCATTGCTATTTTGAGCTCTAAACATGACCCTGTTAGAGACCAAGTAGGAAGTTCCCAGGCAGTGGAAGTTGCGCTATGACCATAATGTTCAGCCCTCGGGAATTTGCTTCCCTCTGTTTATTGCCTGTAGATGGAATACAAATACAAGAAAGTTGATGCTTTAAAAAAAAAAATGGATAGTTGAATATTTAGCATGCCACATTTTTTCCCTGAAGATTTAATCGAAGCCATTTAGCATCATGAAATATTGAAATCATGACATAATGGGTTGTTTTGGGCTACCTCGGCCTGATTTTGTGGCGCAACCACGATGCTGTCCTCACATTGCATTGTGGGGTAGGTAGACATGAAATTGGAGATGAGTAAATAATGTGAGGAGTATTTTGTACTATTCCTTTGTTCTCACTCACACAGTTCTCGAAATTAGATTGGAACGCCTGCTTGTTTCAAGTGGTTTACGTGTCACTCTTAGTTGAAATCGATTGGCAAACTGACCCATCAAAAAAACAAAACGTTATTTAAACACCAGAATGTTCACCCGAGCTGCACATCGACAGTCAGCTAGCTTGATGCTAACACATAATGTGAAACATCATAGAGGGGCTTACTGTGATTAGCATAGAAGTGATGGTAATTGTAAACCTAACATATATATTTTTTAATGAAAAGATGGACCAGCAGCACATACAACAAAAGAGAAATAATTGTATACTCAAACAACAGATTTTCAGACAAAGCACACAGTTGGAAACACGAAACTCTTAACTCCGCTCCACAAGGTCAAAGCCAGACCGAATGGATTGTCATCTAGTGTTTAATTTCAATTTTTTTTCTTTTTTTCCCGGTCATGCAATCATGGAGCTTTTCACAACTCTGAATTAAAATCCTATGCATAATTGTGGCCACCCTTCAAAGCATGGCGAATTTCATTTGCCAGGTGTTTATTGTTTATTTATATAGGACATAGCAGTGTGTTGCAAAGCTCCATTTCCTAAATTATTGTAGCTTTTTTTCCCCCTTTTTTTTCATGACAGCAATTATTTTCAAGCAGTGCACCATAAAATTACCGTTAAAATTATTTCATGACACGACACGGGAGGGGGTGGGGGGGGGTGCTCAGATTTGCCCATGCATCTTACTCCTCTTGAATGGATAATGAAAACCTTCCCTGGTGTCACACAAAAGACGGCAAACGAAGCTCAACAAATGGTGACAAGCGTGTACGGTGCCGCAGTGAACATCTGCCGCCTGACGTCGAAGTCGTTTAAGCTCTCCGTTACGCCGTTCACTAAAATTTGCCCCTATAATTATTCGGCGTTTTCCCTTTGTGCTTTTAACAGAACAATAGATGACAAAATACAAACTCTCGTAAGCATCAGGACAGCGCGTTTACTCGACTCATAAAGTTTGCGAAGCCAAATCTCGGGCCAATGAAAGTGTAGGATTCAGTGATTGGTTTGCTCGGTAGCCTGTCACAAACGAGGCAAAAATGTTTTCCAATTTGAAAGCAGGTGTTTGCAAATGCTTTTATATACACAAAGATAATTGTGCAGGATGACAGCGAAGATGTCTGAGAATATTTGCTGTTTCAAGGGGGAAATTCCAAGCATTTGGACAATTGTACGCTTTTTTGAATCTTTCTCTAAATTATCCGTAAAAATGACAAATCGATTGATCAGATGTAATTTTCAATTAATGCATTAATCGATTACTTGGCCATAATTAATCGTTTAATCATTAGTATTTTTAAATTCAAATATAGCTCGCATCTTAAAAGTCAAGCAAATTTAATTTTCTGGAATATTGATTTGTTGTTTTTAATGAAAATAATATAGAATTCTAAAGAAAAACTCAGTCAAATTAAATCACTATTTCATTTTTCTCATTTAAATTAAAAAAAAATTTAATCGAGGAATTTCATCCATCCCCCCTATTTTCAAAAGAAATAATGCAGTAATAATATGTTAGCTCATATAGCTTTTTTTTCTTCCCTTTTTTTATGGCGAAATAATGTAGAAATATGAGCAAATATTTTGGGTAAGAATTTATTTATTTTTGCTTTTTATCCTATATTAAAATCAAAGCTATTCGGAATTCATGCAAATGCTAAAGGTTGGTTTCTCCCAATGTATATGTGCTGCTGCAGGTGTTGTTTGTTTGGCTTTGGCGTAGGTCTGTACTTATTCCAGTTAAGTTCATACGCTCTTCTGCTTGTTTTTTTTTGTTTTTTTTGTCTGCGTCTGTATTTAGCATTTGGAAATTTGGAACACGGCTAGCATCTCAGAACAAGAACTGCAATTTCTCAGCAGGAATTTGTGTCTGCTCACGCACTGCGCTAAACATTGGCGACGTGACTGGTGGCTAATCAAGCTACTGGAATCAGCGCTTCACTCTTGGCCGAGTTCAAGGTTGCTGCGGCGTGTTGTCATTAGCGTAACCCCCGCGGGCTCAACGTTATGCGAGGGGACGACTTCCTGAGCCGCGGCTAGCCCCGGCGTTTAGCGGACAAAGCCGCCAGTGTGAGGGTAATTTCAGGTCGCTTGGCTGGCCTGTTTAGCATGGGGATCGTGGCTTGGCCTTACTTTAAACGACTTAATTACCCTGACAGCCTCCAGCCCCCCCAAACTGAATTTATTATCTTCAACCAAGAGAAGGTGACCAAAATCAGTTCTTGCACCAAACTGACCGGTCAACAATTTTAAGCGCCATTTCAGGAACATCGCGCTACCTTGATGGATGATTGCCCCAAGTCATACCTCATGCGCTATGCTTGGACTGTTGTCATCTTAAAAAAAAATTAAAATTAAAATTGTTCACCCAAGCAAGATTCAAATACGCCTCCCCGGAACGGGTTTGCGGCTTTTCACTTCATTTCAATGCGGCAAATTTGATGAGTTTCCATAGCGATGAGGGCAAAGGCAAGCGACGGGTTCCTGCCGCATAGACCAAATTGCCCCTGTAATGTCAATGCATTAAAAAGGGCAACGGCTGCAATTTATAAACTCATCAGCATAAATAAGAGGTCCGGTCACGCCGCCCGCGGATTAGTTGTTGACCTGCCGTCTTGATTATTGCCACCGCGAGGGCTGTACGTTGCCAACAAATATGCGACAATAAAGTCAAAGTGAAGTAGCGTTGCTCTTCAGCGTTTCCAATTGAAAACGTTTTGTCAGTTGGATCTTCATCGTTCTTTCAGTCCCACCTCGTTTCCGCCTGACTCGGCCGATTGACCTCGCATCACGTACGACCGAGGATAGGTCGAGGCTTTGCGAGGCCTTACGTGAAATGAGCGTTTCTCGACGGCGCCTGAGCAGTCACACATTGTCTGATTAAGTCACCGGACCGACGTTCCAATATTTCCCGTAAGCCGCAGTTTAGGTGTGCCTGTTAGCTTGACACGCTGTCGTCTTGGCGCCATTGTAGACTTTCAATGCGCAGTTCCCCTGTGCGAGCTTAATAACCTTCTAAAAAGAATGTGCAATCCTTTTTCGCGCAGAGACGCATTTAAATGCCTCCCCCCACGCGTTTGTTTAAAGTCAGCATATTATGAAGATGAGCATCTCGAGGGGGCAATACCAAATGAGCAAGCAAGGCTGGCCTTTTTTTTTTCTTCTTCTTCCTCATTTTTCCATCTTTTGCCGCCACCACATTGTGAGTCAAGCTCCTCTGAAGCACTTCTCTGCCATTACAGTCTAATGCCGCTCCACCGTAACTGCTGTCTAATAGCGCAATACTGCGGAATGAAGTGCAATGTTGAGAACATTGAGAATTGCTCAGGTGGACTGGGCTTGGGGAATGAAGAGGAACGAATTTTCACCGACAGAAAATTTGTCGTTTCGGAGTCGGATTCAAATTTGATGAGACCGGTCAAATTTCATTTTTAGAGACAAAAATGAATGCTTGTTTTGATGATGTAAAACAACCTTTAGAGCTCAGTACACAAAGCGACTGGAAAACTTTTTCCAGTCGTTCGGAAAGTTACAGCATCGTGTGTTCAAAATTTTGCTCCCATAGATTTCAGCGCAAATCACTTTCGTTTTGGTCACGCTCAAATTTTGTTCATGACAGTGAGAGAGAGTGCTTTTTATCAGAGCGCGTACAAATACCTTACACCAAGTACCAGTCCTTGATCATTATCATTGTCACAGCTATAAAATTATTTTTTGATTTAAAAAAAAAAACAAAACAAATGTGAGTGCATCAAATCCAATTGAATAGTTTCGATCATAAGACGTAACTAATTGTCTTTTAAAGCAGGGACGTACCTTTTTGAAGGAAACAGCATATTTGCATGACTGTCAAGTTCATTTCAACATCGATGTATGTATGGTATGTAAACTGACAACAAAAAAAGTAATGACACCATACCCTCTCGCACTGAGCCGAACCGATTCGAATCGTTCCACTTTCAAATTGAAGCGTCCTTGAATGGGACAACTTGTCTCTGCTAATAGTTTCAAATCCAACTGTATGGTTTTCTAACAGTTGTGACACGTACTCGTCGTAGTGTCAGGCTGGTAAAGTGGCATCTGTGTCGTAGTATCGGAGCATTTTCACAAGTACAAATAGAGTCGAACAGTATTGGCGATGATGTCTCGATTGGTGCAAGAGTTGAGATGTCAAACTGGGCCAAGAAGCCATCGTAAGGAAGAAAATCATTTGGAGATTGTCTTCAAGGTGGATCATCGGAGTTGATCGATGACCTGAGAGATTTGGCGTTTTATGATGAGCCAAAACGTATCCTTGTATCAAAGTGTGAACATGGGAGTGGCAGAGTCCGTCCTAAATTTAAGAGATGCTGTGCAAAAAAATGCATAATGGGCTGTATGTGTTATCAGCGAAGCAGCGCGGCAACAATAGATGGAGTGCTCAAATTCAGGCGTCAGCACTTTGGCAAACAATGAGCCGGTCGAGGAAAAGGTAATGGAGACTGCGAAATTGCAGAAAGAGCAGTGAGATAATGGGGCGATGTATTTTTTTATTTTCTTTTTTTTTTAATGCAAAAAGGCATCCAAGAGCACATTGCGAATGGAAGCGAGAAAAGGGATGCTTTTATAACATTTTTAGCGTATATATTCAGCAACTTTGCTGGATGTGAATCGCTGTATCGACTGTCTGCTTTCCCCACTCGAGATGCAGAATTGCATTGTGAAGCAATGCAAAGATTATTGTCAACACATACAAATTAGATCAGCGTCAGAATTTTGGATGTGTCGTCAAATAACCCTGGGGAACACCATTTTTGTTGCGTTATGTCGGACAGCTGTTTTTTGAACTCATTTTTGGGATAAGTATTTTTTTTGAGCCGTCTGATCCCCATCCCCGCTTTGTTAAAAAATATGAAACAAATGTAAAAAAAAAAAACACAGAGAAGCTTCCGCGTACCCATTTTAGTTTTAATCAGCATAAAAATCGAATTCAATCTACAGATGTTTTTTTCAAATTCTTCCCTGGTGTAATCAATTGTTTAAAATTTGGTCGATTAAATTGGACGTTTACTAAATCGATTTATTTATTTTTTTGCTAGGTAGTCACTCACAACAAATGTGCCTTAATTGGACGAGGAATTTAGAGGGTATAAAATAACTAAATAGGTGTCACCTTAATATCTGCTTGAATGGAGCGTGTAAAGTCTGTTTTTTTAAAATTAATTTTGAATTTTCTTTCAGGCCCTTTCTGTGGTTATTTTTGTGCAGACCTTGGATTGTCCATTCAAGCGAAACAACAAAATAGTTTAATCAAGACGTAGGTGGGAATAGAAGGCAGTCTGTGCAAGCGGTAACACGTGCCACACAGGACAGCGGAACAAAGGGCATCGTCACGGCAACACGAGGGTGACGTGTGCCAATCGAAAGATCCCCCGCCCCCTCGGCCCTCTTCGATGTTATTCCGAACACCCACCATTATGTCTCGAAGTGACGCCGAAGCGGGTTGCCCACGCACGGCTGCCCCGACATGCCGACTTGCGCGGTCGGGTTATGTAAAGCTGAAGGGGCTAATCGAGTGACCACGTCCAATCCAAAATATATTACGCCACATTTGCGCCTGACAGGGATTGATGGGATACATTACTCGTGAGAAATTGGGGTGGGACGGCTGGCGAACGAGACGGCGGGGGTGGCAAAGTGCTGGAGAATTTTCCAGCGCGGCGCAGCTTTCATGACAGATTGGAGGTGTTCGGCCGATTTGCACGCGAAATGGTTGTCATTTGTGCTCTTTACGTTTCCACACTCAAAATGGAAGCTTTGAAATGTGGCATGTTTGGGGAAAATTGACTTATTAAAGGGCTGTTGTCAAATCTCTGGAGTGCCTGCACTGCCATTAATAGTGAAATGACACAGCCAAGTCAATTTGTTGCGTGAGCTCTTTAAATAACCCCCACACCAGATTCTCCGCCTGCGACTGGACAAGATTCGGCAGTTTCAAGCAAACGGCTGCACTACGCAGTCCGAAATGCTGCGAAAGCCAAAATACTGTATATAGTTGTTATCGCCGAAGTTACGTTGCTACAGCGGTGGCTTACCTGAATTTGTAGGCAAGTCGGAACTGACATTCGAGACTGCAGTAGTGGTGACTTTGTGTGTGTGTGTGTGTGGCTTTAAAAGGCGGGGCCTTGCCTTGTGAGTGACGTGGGAGGCAGCATGTCAGAATGGAGATGCCTGTTGTTAACTCAGGTTAGTCACGACGATCCGAAAAATGGCGTTCCGAACCAAACCGCATGGTGGAAACACAGTCGACTATTCGAGGTGAGGCGTGTGTTGAAAACGCCTGTTAATGGAACGACGATATCTGGTGAGAAGGCGATCTCGCTTCTCCTCGCTCATTGATGTCATCGACTGCCGAAGAGAAGGGTGGCGTCATCGGCGTATTTTCCTCACTTAACTTTCCAGAGGAGTGACTGGCACTTTTGGACAAGGACGTTATAGATTCCCGCGCGCTTTAAAGCTTGTCACCGGAAGGCGTTGCTGCTGCTGCCAATTAAATAAATCCACACGGAGTCACGGGGTGAAGAGTAGTCGTGGCCCGGCTGCCCACTGATGCCAGCAATGACGAAGTCGCGCCGTTGAAAATGGCTTTCACCTTGGGCCCTGTTGGCTGGACTGCGTTGTCGTTCGGTGATGAGTGCGGCCCGCGTGTGTGTGTGTGTGTGCGTGCGTGCGTGTGTGTGTCCTCGGCTCAGACAGTCCATGAATGAATGCAGATATTTTATTACAGGGAGGCGAGCCCATTCATTCACCAGATCTCAGGATTAAACATTCCCTCCACTCCTGACGGACAGCGGCGCACTTGGCGCCTTCATTTACTTTTATTTTTTATTTTTTGGCGAAGCTCTCCAAGGCAAATATTTTGACCGAGCGTGCCGACGTGTAATTATTTTTGATTTAATGTGAAACGCTTGACCGCAAACAGCAGGAGGACTGTTGAAAAGGATCTGCTTTCAAAGGGACCTGAAGCTCCTGCTTGCAAACGACTCAACTTTTTTGTGCTCGACTTGTTTTAAGGAACGCTCGTTTTTTATTTTTTTAAAGCCAGTTTTGCAAATGATATATATATTTTTAGTACGCCGGTGTTCCAACGACAGCATTTGTAAACGATGGCCACATGATACTAACGAACTGTTCATGCACTGATGTGTTGCTAGCTAAAATGACGCTTCTATATTGTCTGGACTACGGAAGCTGAAGACGTTTTTCTTGGTTATTTATTGCTGGGGGTCTTAAATTTTTGGGCTCCCTGGACTCCTTATGGGGGATATACCACCCCCCCCCCCCTCCCAATCATCCCTTTGCAATTCTAATGGCAACGAACATAAGCATGTATACCCATCGGTACCTCTGTCAATAAAAAAAGTTCCTCAAAAAAGGGCAAAGGTCAATGTGAATTTAGAAAATGCATCTTTATTTTTGCCCCCCCAAAAAAGACCAGTTTACTTAAAATAAAATAAAAAAACACACATAAGTGGCACAAATGTGTATATCAGAATGCTTTCAAAATGGATTCGTAAATTCGCTGCTTTCGGTCTTTGACATCCTCCATTGAAAGTTTCCAAACAGGGCGACGTTTTTTTTCACACGCTCGCAGGTGGCTTCAGGTTTGCGGATTAGCACACGAGCGGCTACGCACTTTCCTCCTCTCCTCCTCCTGGAGGACCCGCACGAGTGCTGAACTTTTGTTACCCTCGGGGAAAAAAAAAAATGAGCAAAGCCTCCGGTGGATCACAGGCGCAAAGAAATAAGCATTGTCACGGTGTCTGGAGTACATTTCACAGCAGGTCTGCCATTTGAACCGTCGAGCAAAGTCACGCGTGAATACGAAAGAACGGGAGAAATTCGTGTCATCTTGCTGACGCCTTCATTTCCGGGCGACTCGGCCGTTTTCTTGTGGGTTGCGCGGCGTGCGCGGGTTGAAGATTTGAAGACGGAACTATTGAGGGCGTCGCTTTCACCCCGATGTCCTCCTCGCGTCGTCATCGTCCTTCATTCGCAAAATTTTACAAGCTCCTCGGGAGTTCAACAAAGACGGATGAGTTCATTTACCAAGGGTTCATGTTTTGCAAAACACGATGTGGCCCTGATAGCCACCGGCTCCTCCGAAAGTCCTGTCGGTGAGTTTAACCTTGAGCAAAGTGGGGGCGGGGAGGGGGGGGGTCGTGTTGCCGGATGCCGTAACCCTGCCAAGGGGCATCGTCCACTCGCCGCGCTGCAGTAAAGCGGCCGCGGCGGAAGAATGAAAGTGACCTGTGCTGAAGGCTGCGGGAAAGGTCTCTCTCTTCGCCGCCGAGTGTTAAATCGTGTTAATACCAGCCGGCGCTTTCAAACGGACGAGTGTTCTCGGTCCGCTTGTTGGTTTTAAGACACATGTCCCGCAGTCGCGCCAAATATTGTTCTCTGGTCGCTCTGCCGTGTTTGCCGTTTGACGCGTCATTCGTCATCCGTTGGCGCTATTGAGCGGTGCCGACAGGTTTACAAGATGTTGGAGTTTTTTGAGGGGAGGTTATACATGTAGCAAGGCAACTCTTCGGTGAAAAAAACAACAAAAAAAAAACTTTTATCGTGGGATTAACCATAAGTCGCCGATGAAATTCCTCACCAAGTCAAACTGGGGAATTTTGGAGCGCATGAATGTCAAAAAGAATCAGTTTTGTCCTCAATCAAAACGGAAAGCGCAGGAAAAATCCATTTTGTCCAATTTTAGATGAAGAGCTTCAACCTCAAGATGAAATCCAGTGGGAGCGCAGATTCACTTCAAATTTTCACGAGGAAGAGCGTCCGCTTCATTTTTTTTTTGGTTTACAACCTTGTTTGTTTTAACAAGCCTAGAGATGGCGCTCAACATTTAAAGTCGGGCGAGCGCATTTCCTCAATCTTCTCCTTTGATGTGGATACAGCAGGCACATTTGTCAACAGGATTAGACGCAGTGTGCGCGCGCTGCCGCTAACACCGAGCAGTTTGCAGCCCTGCCGGAAAATGCATTTGATTTTTTTTTTTTTAATTCCCCCTGCCGCGGCATTAATCATGCCGTGAGTGAAAGTGCAGCTTGAGGTGCAGATCAGAGACCGCTTGGGTCGCTCCCCCCCCCTTCCAAATTTGGCACCAAAACAAGAGCCACTCATCACATCCCGCTTCAACTTATAGCCCGTAGGCACGCTTGTGACATTTCTCCATTATAGGATACGCCGTGGAAATGCTAATGAAGGGCCAGCATGAGGAAATGTCATTTTTCTCCGAGGACGTTCCGCTTTTTTTTTTTTTTTTTTTGCCGCTCTGTCCTCATCATGTAAAGCAGAAAAGTGGCTACGGGGCCCGACTTTTGACTCGATATGACATGTAGGGGTCTTCCGGAGATGCACACCGTCAGCGACACAATGGCAGTCCAAGGTGTGTGCGCTTGAGGGGGGGTGTGTGTGTATGGGGGGGAGGGGCTTGCGGGGGTTTATCTTAGTCATGGTAATTGGTTTTGCTGGTGTGGAAGTAGGATCATTCGAGAAAACCTCATTCAGTCTGACTCTTTCCCATTTATCTGTCTGGAAGGCTGCAGGGGGAAAAAAATGGGGGAGGATGGGGGAGGCAGGCAGGGAGAAAGGGAAGGAGAGAGTTGCTCGTGCTGCAGCAAATGCATTTTCATACAAAGGCTTGGGAAGAGTGAGCATGTCTGAAGGTGCAATCTGACGCCAGCATAGAATCAAAGATGGCCAACTCGCTCTCGCTGTCCTCAAATCTCCTCTCCATTTTGCCCCCGCCCCCTTTTTTTGGAAGCCAAACTCTTTTTTTTTTTTTTTTTTTTTGCTTCATATTGTTGTCAACGGATTCCCAAAGGATCCTCATGCCCCACGAATAAGTGACACGAATAACATCAGCAGAAATGATCTCCGTTTCAGGATTGGATTAATAAAGGAGGAAATTGAAATCCTGGTTTTAGCTCTGTGTTGTCTTTAATCTCGTTCCTCAAAAGGATCCTCATGCATATTGCAGGACTTTTAATAGCCGGTGATAAAGCAGATGGAAGTAAGTGTGTGTCGAGGGCCCACAGTGGTTCCAGGTAGCATTGACAGTCTGGCAGCATTGTTGCTGAGTAGCCAAAGCAGACAGTGCCGGTATCTCCCCAGAATGTCTCGTTATTTGTGTTTGTAGCCGGCGGTTCTCGGGTCCATCGCTGAAATGCTGTCAACGCCACCGCCGCAGATATTCTGGAAGACGTCGTTTACGAGGTGAAATGTGTTGGTTTATAGCAGCTATGTGTCGAGGCCGCAGCAGAATGTTGGCCTGTTTTTGTTGAGTGATGCGACCAGGAGATGGTCCCCCCCCGCCTCACCCCCCAAAGTAGCTTTTGGAGCCATTTTCCAAATTGCAGCCGTCTCCAAACCACCAAGTCTGTTACTTTTATTTGAGGTTATTTTCATGATAGTTATTTAAGCCAGTCTATATAACTATGGGCTGCCCGGTGATCCAATGGTTAGCGCGTCTACCTCACAGTGCGGAGGTGCAAGGTTCGATTCCCGCTCCGGCCTCCCTGCGTGGCTTTTCTCCGGGTACTCCGCTTTCCTCCCACATTCCAAAAACATGCATGGCAGGCTGATTGAACACTCAAAATTGTCCCTTGGTGTGAATGTGAACGCAAATGGTTGATCGTGTCTGTGTGCCCCGCGATTGGCTGGCAGCTGGTTCAGGGTGTCCCCCCCCCCCCCCCCCCCCCCCCCCCCCCCCCGGGGGGGGGGGGCGGCCGCC
>CAAKHF010025092.1:22190-35425 GCA_901007745.1 Hippocampus kuda | reverse complement strand
TTATTAAAAAAAAAAAAAAAAAAAAAAAAAAGTAATATTTCTTTGTGAAACATGGAAAGCCCAACATGTCCAACAAAGCTTCTTGCTTTAAATCCTCGCTCAGCGCCGAGCGATAAGCAGGCGGACGCTTTTTGGAGATGGCAGTGAAATGTATTACGCTCGAACAAGAGAGAGAATACGTGAGAGCGAGGGTCGGCGTGCAATGTTTCGCTAATTCACGAACAGATTTCCCACGTCTGCCCGGCGTATTATCGATTCATCATGTTTTCATGCCAAGCTGGAACAAGAGAAAGCAAGACAAAAAAAAAGGAAAAAATGCCAAATGATGAGTAGGAACAACAGTAACGACTTAATGGGGAGCGCTCGTTTTCTCAGTCGAAAAAAAAAAAGTAATTCTGCTAACAATTGACTCAAATTTGAAAAATCCGAGGAAGTCTGAAACCAAATGGGGACATTTGGGGGTAAATCTGTTTACATGTTTTCGGTGGTAGCTAAAAATAAAATATCAATGGGGAAAAAAAAATTGTTGTAAACTTGTTTACCTTGAAAAAAAAAAACTCAGTAATGCAATTAAAAAAAAATATTTCGACCACGCTTGAGTAGTTTCAGAGAAATGTTTTCATCATCTGAGCATTATGGCTTTTATTAGGCTTGTACATGTTCATTTTCCCATTTTAAATTACATTTGTCATGTTTTTTTAGATATGACACTTTAATATTTTTGTCTGTCAATCAATATGCACTCGGTGATTCGAAGCATCTTTTGAAACCAAATTGTTCTGTCTCAGTCTGACTTGGAAAAAAAAAACATAATTTAAGAAGCTAATATTTTTAAAGTATTATATATACCATGGGTGTTATTTTATTATTTTTTATTTTTTGGTCACAGGCCTCATTGAATAAGAAATCAGAAGCCAGCAAAAACTCTCCAAAATTTTTAATATTTATTTTCAGAGACGGATTGGTAACCAAAAAAAAAGTTCCGAAAATCTCACCATTTTTTGAAAGATAATTTGCAATCTTTTGCGGGCCGCGGAAAATGATGTGGCGGGCCAGATTTGGTCCCACATCTGTACGTTGGTTCCATGCTTACAGGCTAGAGTTTCATAATTGGTTGGATCGAACGGAACCCCTCAACATTTTTTTTAAATGCCGGCGACTGCGTTTTTACCTTTGTGAAAATACACCGTGGACTAAAAGTAACCGACGCAAATACAGAAAGAAAATCATGATTACAGTCAATATTTGGATGGAAACACAATGAACAAACAAATAAAAACGGCAAACCTGAATCCAACAAATAAAACCGGCACATTGACCCCCTTTTTTTTTTTAAAAATTTCATCCGTAAAGAGCGCCGAAGCTTTTTAGTTGCTCGAGAACTTCCGGCGGTCTGCGCCGAGCGAGAAAAATGCAGCGGTTGCATACCGGTCGGTTGGTGCGAGGCCATGAAGTCGTTTTTGAAGCCATAATGGCAAATGAAGTGTCAAGCGGCGGGAGAAAATCTCCACTCGGGAACACCGACCGAGGCTTGATGATGACCTAAGCGTTGCACCCTTGTACTTAAGAGCTTAATGTCTCGGAAACACTGTCGTGGCTTGCAGCGAACGTGATCAATGGGTTCATGGACAAAATGGAAGGGAAAATTTGTGTTAGGGCGAGCGACCGAAAGCGAGTCTAACTTAACTAAAAGCAAGACGCGGTCGCTTTCCGTTCCTTGTCTGCCAGGTTGCCAACTTCTGAAGTGGATTTGTGGCTTGAAATGTTGTTAGATTCAATCCGGTTGGTTTGTTTACAATTTTTTATTTTTATTTTTAATCATTATATTTTATGTAGGGCGGCCTGATGGTCGACTGGTTAGCGTGTTGGCCTAACAGTGCAGAGGTGCAGGGACTTTGCCTGTTCTCCCCGTGCCTGCGTGGGTTTTTTCCGGGTACTCCGGCTTCCTCCCACATTCCCAAAACATGCGTGGCAGGTTAACGGTGCACTCTAAATTGTCTGAAGTTATGATTGTGAGTGCGAATGGTTGTTCGTCTATGTCTGCCCTGCGATTGGCTGGCAACCAGTTCAGGATGTGCCCCGCCTACTGCCCGAAAACAGCTGGGATAGGTGCCGGCACCGCCCGCGCGACCCATGTGAGGATAAAGCGGACCAGAAAACGGATGGATGGATGGATGGATGGATGAACGGACGGACGGACGGACATCTTGTGTACCAAAAAGGGAGAGTTGCTACCTAGCGTCGCGTTTCAGGCTGAGTTGGGTGAGGAAGAACAGGGAAGCCGCTCACCTGCATGCACGGCAGTCGCCTCGGAGCGACATCATCCGGTGACGCTTTTGTATCGGCTGCTGCTAGATGACAATCGCTTCTGATTCGTAGACTCCAGAGAAAGACATTTGTTTTATTGTAGGATGCAATTGGCAATTGTTAGGGCTTTTTTTTTCCCTTCCCAAAGCCTTGCCGCTGATTCTCAGCCTCATTTTCACGTCTCCCCAAACTGGCAGCTGCCTCCCCCGGGCCGCTTGAACGGGAAGTGGGCCTCAGACCTATTTACTGAGCCATAATCCCATCAATAATGGATCAGCCTTGACATCTTTGCGAACACTCCGCTTTGGGATGAGAGCTTTTTGATGTTTGGACTTCCACCCGTGACCCTTTTCACACCCCGTTTGATATGTTCTCTCTTCTGGGATTCCGTTGCTTTCCCCATCGTTTCCCGACAGGAATCACCCATTTTTATTTATTTCTACCCCACCCCGGTGGAGCTCTTTTGTGCCGCCTTGATTGACTGTTTTCAGTCTCAATGAGTGAAAGCGGCTGCCGGAGTATGACGAGAAAGAAGGGCAACTTTCGCGCAAGCGTCAGTACGAACAGAAAGCGGGAATCAACAGAGGCGTATCCGGCGGGATTTGCATTAATGTCACCGCGGCTTATCCTCCCTTTTGAACACGAATCAGATTTGTGTAGGTTTTACGTCGGCGCCGATCACCTTTTCTTCTCCCGCCTGCCAACGGTGACGGAGCGCTCGTCGGGAGTGGTGAGTGAGATGCTTTGAAATGCGCCACCGGGCTCGGCAATATAATGTCGCGCTCGCTCGCCGCCGCCGCTGCACGGGTGCAACAAGATCAATCAAGCCGTCGGGCGGAGAGACGGCATGAGCGCCGCCTTCTTTTTTTTTTTTTTTCGTCTCCGGTGACGGCGGAACTGGGATCAAAAGACCGGTGTGATGACACCATCAGCCTGAGTCATCCGTGTCCCTTGAACCCTGAACAATCAGTGGGCCTAATTTACATAATCTCCCCCCACCCCCTGTTTCTCTTCACCTGATTTCGAAGCTAGGCCAGGCGCAGATCTGCCAGTTTCAAAAGACGGCGTCAAAACCAAAAGCGAACCGGAACTGCAACGTTAGCGCAAATTAGCATTAGCGGTATCGTCATTAGCTTCTGACAAGCGTCACTCACGTACGCGACTGTTGGCGTCGTACGGCGAAGTCATCGTAAATGTGTTCTCTGAATGCACAAATCTGCACACTCGTCCAAATTAGGCAGCTTGGTCGTGAAGTGCCGCGTCCATGAGTGAAAATGATGCATTCAGTTCTTTGTTGAGAGCCTCCTTTCCGATTCCAACGCTGTTTGAGAACGTAAGTAGCAGGTCACTTGGTTGCGATGACCTAGCGGCGCCTCTCGGGTTGAAAAAAAAAAAAAGGTGTACACTGTGTGGGGTGAGCAGAAACAAACAAAAAAAAACATGCCTGAGAGGTGAAAAAGCAGTTTTGGTTGAGAGAGGCTAATTTAAAACCAAATAGCGTAGCCTCGCAGTTGTGTTCTGTGGCAAAACGCTGCTGCTGTGCAACACGTCACGCCTTGTTTGGTATTGTCGTGTTTGGGCCGGCGCATACAAGCTCAACAACATCATGGCGGGCCTTCTGTTGCATAATCTTTGCAGAAACCCCCAAGCAAGCCGCCATTGTTTTTCAACAGTCCACTTCAGTGGAGTCTGGAAGCCCGGCCGGGCTTGTGATGAATGAGCGCTCGCCGGACGGAATCTCTCTATTGGGGCGGGTGCGTAAACTAGCTTAACTCATTCAGTACCAGCCAATTCTAGACCAAGTCTGAAAAGACGTTTAAAAACGTCTTTGGGAGTGAATGAGTAAAGTGGGGAAGCTTAGTCACCACCTCAGTCTGGCTTTGCCGCGGCCATTTAGTGCCTTGAATCCAACCTCTTTTCCGCCGGCTTGACAGGGCGTCAATACAAGCGGACGCACGCGCGCCAACGACAGCGGGACGCAACACGGCGCTCCTCGACAAACCAACGTTTGGAGTAATCAATCCGAAGTAATCCGACAACCGAAATTAAATTACCAGAGTGGGGCAGCTGGTACTGTGTTTAAAGCAACATGTAGGGAATTAATGCAGAGTGAACGAACCTTGAAGCTGCTTTCACACAGTCTGCAAGAGTCGGACATTTTTTGGTCTCGTTTGTCTCATAGGATGTCATGAAAAAAAAAAATAATGCAAGGTGACCACGCCAAAACACTTGTGTCTGGAGTCATTGTTTGCCACTGAAATGAATGGAAATTACAACAATCTGTTCCAGCCTTCCCCACAAAAGAAAACTCATGATTATCTTAATGTGGAAAAAAATGGCGCTCTCATTGAACGGTAATGACTTAATGAGAAAAAAAGAAAATAATTCAGTCTGCATTCTTACCCCCACTGGGGGCAGTATAAGACAGACGGGGATCCACTTCAACTCCAGAGAGTCGTCGTCTCATGTGGAATTCATGTCAATCTCTCAACTCTTCTCTGAGCTCATCGGCACAGCGCTTATATTATTCATTCTACACAGATGATACAACTACGAGTACCTTTTATTTATTTATTTTTTTAGGATCTGCATTCTCGGTGTGACTGAACAATTTGTATCCAATCCGTTGCTTCGACACTTTGAGCACAATTAGCATTAGCATCATGCTAGCGGGGCAGTTGTTGGGCAGCATGAAATACATGGCGTGATTCTGTTTGTTTTATGTTTAGTTTGTAAACTTCACCTGACGGTGGCATTCCAGAGCTTGAAGCCTCTTATTAGACTTTTTTTTTTTTTTTTTAACATTTCCCAACCAGCTGCTTATCATAATGTGCATTCATCGCCCCTCAAAGCGCTCATATCACAAGTCTGTGCGCGCACATCAAAGCAAATAATAATAATAATAATAATAATAATCTGTCACTTGTATGTCTGTAAGCTGGTCAAACTGTTGCCATCAAAAGTAATGTTGCCATTGCAATTCGTGCAACAGTTTTTAATTGGAAGAATTTCGACCACCGCAACTTCTTTCCAATTGTCCACTCTATTGCAATGTTAGAGTTGTCGAGTTAAGAATACAACACATCCTATTACGGGGGGGAAAAAAAGTGATCCGTCAAAGCCATTTGTAGTCAGCGGACAAGGGAGCAGATAAGACGGCGGGCCGTGTGACAGCTACAGCGTCTTCTGAATCCACCTTATAATCACTGAACAAACAGCGGGCAGCTTACCCGAGCCCAAACCATTGCGCGCTTGTGTTTGTCACGGGGCGACGCCGCAAAAAGAAATCTACTGCTTCCTTCATCGTCTCATTTGGCACGCATCAGATATCCCGTCCACCTTCGCTTCGGGTAAACAAAAGCGAGGCGATCGAGCCTGCGACTGCGGTCCCCGGGTTGACTCGTGCGCTTTGGTCGCCGCATGAACGATTAATCACGGCGAGCTCGGACGCGGGCGCCGTGATACTTGGTATCATTTAAAAGTCATTACGAGCGCTAATAAACGGCAGGGCCGAAGCGCGGCGCGAGCACCGCCGATTAAATGTCCCTCGGTGGGTTTGGGAGTCCCGTGGGAGGGGCCAAGGAGAGGCCGAGCCTTGCGGTGATTTACATAAGCATTCTCGCATATGAATCGAGCGTGATGAAAGACAAACAAGCGTGCGGCTGCCGCGCGGAACGATATTCCATCATGGCGGACGGTCTTGTCCCCCATTTCGGCAGGCTTGTGTGTCAATACGGGGCGCCGCCGAGTGTTTAATCTGACACGATAAGCCCAACCGTAAAGATTAAAAGCGGCGAACAGCGGCTTGTGAAATGAGATCTTAACGGGGGGGAATAAAATCTATGCCTCGGTGACGGCTCGAGACCAACGCCGGTGTGTTTTATTTTATTTTATTTTTTTTTAAACGACGGAATAATGATCTTCTGCAAGGTCGATTGTGATCTTGTCGATGCCTGTTCGTCCCATGAACTTCATTTCACAGTGTGTCACGATATGCAGTTTGCCACAGCTCCATGCGCAAGTTTAATTTCTTCCGTGACGACTGGGAATGTTTTCGTCTGGTATTTTTGTACGTGACCGCCTCATCACTCACGTGTGGCCGCACGGTTTTAGCCACCAAGCTCCGGCCTCGCCGTGAGCTGTTCAAACTTGACTCGAACGTGCAGCGGCTCCACATGAATACTAATAGATGGACGGTTTCCATGGAAACCCACTGAACTTTAGTTCTTTGTCAGTTTTCATAATTGCGTTATTTTATATTTGGGTCCCGCAGTAATGGCGTTTCCGAAATGAGCTAATTACAGCGATGGGGGAGAGAAGTCGCGCCGCGCGAGGCGGCGGGGGGTCTCAGATGATGTCGGATGGATTAACATGGCTGTTTACATTATATTAGCAAGTGTTCATTTAATAGTTCCTGTTGCTTGCTGCTGAAGGTCTTTTTTTTTCTCCTCGTTTTGTTTTGTTTTCTTCTCCTACCGTTATGTCGTTGCCGCTTTTAACAAAGTCAATGAGTCAACCTCATCTAAGACACGGAAAATGTTTAGCTAGTGTGTGTGGGAGGAGCTAAGTTAACACCCAGGAAGCTTGTAGCCTAAAGCCGCTTATGACACATCGGTGCATCGTCGCGCATGAATATTTATCAGCGACGTTCTAGCTGGCGGGCGAGTGGCATTCAACTGCATTTGACGATTGATTGTTGAAATTGTTGCCCGCACTCGTCGTTTAATTCGGAGCTGCGGTCATTGGGGTTAAAGTGCACGCTAGCGCGAAGCTCATCAAGGCTACAAAAGAAATGTCAACCGTCCGCACTGTATGTTGCGCCGCGGTTGTTCCAGTTGCAGCGGACATAAAAGACGGATCACGAAACGTTGAAGAACGTTCTTGAGTTGTCGTGGAAGGATTTGAAAATAGCCACGCGCTAAAAAAAATAAATCGTAACCCAAAGATCATCTGGTCTGCTTTTCTGGGAGTTCCATAGAAATCTTGGGTTGTCGAGAGGCGGAAATTTCGATATTTGAACAATTTTAAATTGAGCAAGGTCTCGAAACGATTTATTCTTTTTATCGATTTATTGATTGTTACGCCCCTTAAAATTGTGACACCTCTTTTATTTCATAAACTGCTGATTTCTATGAAAGAATCTAAACAGTTATAATGAAAACATGAACACGAATTGATGACTTGTCCTCTTGTCACTCCGCTCATCCACAAGATTGATCGGTTTCCGCGGCATGATGGAAAAACGCACAGATCTTGACTCCCGCCTTTGGGCGCAGAGTCGTCTTCTCATTTTATCGGCGTTTCAAAAGCTGTTTTCTCTATCAGCTTGAACTCGGCCGCCTCTGTACCTGAGCGACTTCCCGCATCCTGATCTTTCTTTCAATCTCCTTTTTACAAGACGAGCAGGGGGTTGAGATGTGCGGGGAGTCGCCGCCGCCTGGTTTTATAAGAGCGCCAACCCGAGAGAGCCGACGTGGCCTGTCGATGACCCAGCGGGGAACGCCGGGAAGGCGGCATTACTCTTTAATGCCGATGTGGAATAACTGCCAGCCAGCTAATTTGCCGAGCCTTCCTTTAAAGGTCAGGCGAAAGGGGCAAGAAATACATACCGCTGGAGGTTATTGGCAATATCGCAAATGCTGTTCCGCTCATTTGCAGTCACGAGGCGCAGATGTAAAGCCGCGTTTGCCCGTGTAAATCCAAACCAATCAATATGCATAACGGCAGGTTTGACCCCATTTTACGATTTTTCTCGTGTGCGCACGGGAAACAAGTACATCTTCCGCACAATACTCACAGCGAAATACTTAAAATTCCGCCGATATCCCCATCATTGAATACATTATTGTATGAATATTTTATCGCTGTCTTTCCTCAGACAATCCCAACATCCTGCCGGCTTTGGGTCTAATTCAATTAAATTAAAACCTTTGCACAAATGCGGGGATTTCCTTCAAATGAAAGCATAGATTTACCTTTCCGCCGTGATATCTTACCATTTGCCAGGACTGGAAAAGATCCATAGATTTGCAGATTTTTCTCCCATCGCAACCCCCCCCTTACCCTCCTCGACTTCTCACGTTTTAATTTGATCAGAGGGTTTCCGGATTAGCAGCGTGAGCTTCGCTCGCGGAGCCAAATGGGACGTGCTGGCTAGCCTACCTGCAGCCAATATGCCGCATTAGCTTAACCCCTGCCAATGGCTCTTGGCAGAGCCACTATTGAGATTCTCAGTTTGATCAAACCGAAAACCATACGCATAGGCGTGACCAAACACATTCAACGTGTTTTATGATTCCAGTAACGCCACCGCAGTAAAGTGCACACTTTAAACAAGATGGAAAGCTCTGACCGCGGCCCAAAAAATCTCATTTGCTCCGCGGAAGTACAGCTTTAGGGATCCTACTGTGTGGGGTGTGAATAATTATTTTAATTTCGCTGCAACGTCTAGACTGAACAGCTTATTGTTGGATGATTACGTGCGGTTTTCATTGTCTTAAATCTGACTTGTGGATATGCGGGACGGCTGCGGTTTTAGTTTTAAAACGCCGGCCTTAATTACACTGGCCATCCAATGGCTCTTCAGTCACTTCAGTGTTCCTGTTCATGTACTGTCTAAGATTTCCATCAGAGGAATACCATCTCGACCAGTGGTCGCCCAACCTTTTTCGCCTCACGGATCGGCATAATGTCAGACAATATTTTCAGGGACCGGATAAATACAATAAAATAATATGATATGACCCGCATGAAAACTGTGATATTTTCATAATAGTAAACTCGAATCATGACACGAGGAACGTCCTATCTGGCCACAACACTCTCTGGTCGCTATGGTAAACGTGCCTTCAAAATAAGATACACCGCAAATACAAAGTGCATGAAAAATACGACTCACCATCGCCGCATATTAGGCAGAATTGGCTTGGTGCGTGGGAATCTCACGTTAAGATAAATCCGTATTTTAAGTAGGACTCCTGATACTGATTAAATGTAGCCTTCTTCTTCTTGAAAGCCGTAGGCTCCTCTTTCCAAAGACGTCTTTTTACTCACGTTGCTACCTCCTGGGTTTCATTTTCGCGGCAACCTATCACGGATTGTAGATGGATGTAACAGAGAATCCGGTCATTTTTCAAAATAAAACGCCTTTCAGAGTCCAAAATGAATAAAACGGAAGTAATGCAAGTTATTTATTCTTTCTGTGCGGCCCAGTACCAAATGACCCACGGACCAGTATCGGTCCGCGGCCCTGAGGTTGGGGACCACTGATCAAGAAAACATTCATTTTTGCTAGCATCCTCTCAAGCTGGACACAGGAACGTGTTCCGTTTGGAATAAAGCGGAAGAATGATTACAGTCTGTTATCTGAGCAGACTGAAATGACCCTGCGGCTACGAGATTGTTCCTTTTTTTTAATTTTTATTTCTTTATTTTTTAAGATTTCATGGGCGAAGTTGCATTCTTTGGTGCGCGCCATTACCGCGCACTTTGATATAATTAATTAACGCGGTGATTATATTGAAAAAGATAAGTGGCACTGCAGATGAAAGGACTGCGTTTCGGTTGGCCAACTCCCCAACACCCCCCCTCCCCTCTCCCCCCCGCCCACCGTTTCTTTTCTAATAAAATTGGCATGGACACAAAAACAAAACACCTCCGGTAGTGAAACATCACAGGGCCGATTCTTGTAGTTCGAGGACACAAACGGAGAAAAAGAAGAGACGAAATTGAGGCTCCGACCTTCATTTTGAAGCGCTCACAGATTTGCCGCTCGCGTCTGGTGGAACTCGCTTTCTCCTCCGTCATCCCGCTGTGAGCAAATGGGGCTTCTTCGGGACCCTCGCTGTGTTCGGGAACCGACAGGGAATGCTCCAAGGCATCGAGATTGCCAAGTCGCTCCATCCTGTGTGCGCCGCACATTAGGCAAAAGGCTGCATCGGCCGGCCAGGTCCATTTTGTAAATCCCCTTTTTTTTTCTCCCTTGGAAATGTCGAATGACATTTCTTCCAATTTCAGTTTGCAAAGTTGACGGCACACAGACACCGAAGCAGAAAGACGTACCTCCGTGTGTCTGTTTTAGACAAGCTAAACAATCGCGTTGATCATCTACTTTCAAATGCTTTTCACGCGAAGCAGAGTTGGGCACCGTCAATATACGTCTCGTGGCTAAAAACTGAACTAAGGCCCACACGTTCATTCGGAATCGATCGATTACCAGCCAGGTCTCTTATCGGCGCTGATATTTGACATTTTGACACACGTCAGCATTGACCTGTTAAAAAATAAAATAAAAATTGCTATTGAGCATGGGAACTCCCTGCGCTTCTTGTTTATGTCTGAACTTAAATCAATGCCAAGTTAGACTTACTTCAGAAACTTCAGGGAACTATTTTAACTTTTCGGTGAACTTTCTAAGATATGCTGCCGGGCCTTGAGCTCCTTGCACTTTTAAAACAAAGATGTCTTTTGTCGAAGATAAAAAGTGGGGAAAAAATTGTTTAACAACCCGGAAAGCTGTTTAAAAATGTTTGTGTTATTCCACGTTTTCTTTTTTTTTTTTACTGCAAATGAATATCGGCCTTCGTAGCTGCTCGCAGCTGTGGTTAGTCTTCTTTTATTATTGTTTTCCTCAGAATTTCCGATTACCGATATTTGCACCAATATGCTCTAGAAAAAAAAGAATATCAGTGTGTCTATCGTCTTGATATGGCAAAGAAAAAGTGCTCATTAACACAGATTTGTGACCATTGGATTGAAATCGGCCTTTTGTGTGAACAGAAAAAGCGCTAAAGTTCTTCCCATGAAGATCAGAGCCACACCAAATGCGTTGTGTTCATATTACAGTCTAATATTTTGTCAAGACATCCGAGGAACTCTGTATTTACCTTCTTTTAATGCCTCTGTGCTAACTACAGCCATGACCTCAAGACAAAAAAAATAAAATAAAAAATTGCACTTTAAGGTCGTTCGCTTCAATTTCACAAAGACTGTTTTTGGCAGAACTCGACATGGCAGACACGATGTCGCCGCAAAACCTTGGGGGAATTTCTAAAGAGATATTTTCCGTTACGCTTTAGGACCAACTCATCAACTGAATTAAAAGTTTTTCGGGATTATAGGTCAGGGTCACTGCCAAGATCATTTTCATTTAAACTCTTGTGACGCAAGCTTATAACGGCCAACTTTCACACAGCTGTCTCATGGCATCGAATATGCGTTCCGTTCAGTTGAATAGAATCATTTTCCGAGAGTATCTGAGAGACTTTATTTATCCTGATAGGAACATGTCAATCTGGATTCAAATCAGTCGTGATCGTAAATTGGTACTCATAACAGCAGATATAGAAGCATATCTGATACACTAAACATCAAAACTGAATCGGAACAATATCAATATATATCCTGTCAGTTGGTTAGGTAGGTTTTAAAAAAATTGTTAAGTTGTCATTTTATCTTAAAATAATGAGCCAAACGTATATTAGCATTAGCCCGGGTAATGCTAACAGTCGCTGGCAGCAGAACACATTAATTTAAAAATAACAAAACTGCCCTGCGACATTTCTCCCTTCCATAACATCGGCACTGAATCATATAGCCCATGTCGAGGCTGCCATATGTCCGTTCAGTGTCGCCACCCAGCATGGCCGCTCGCATATTCTCTTTTATGTGTCAGGTGACACATCAGCCGCCCCGAGTCTTAACAGGCCTTCCTGACACCAATTGTGCTTCCCTCATCTTTGCTTTCCCTCCTGCGAGCATTCATCTGGGCCCCCACTTCCTCTCTCCTGCCTGCTTTTTGCAGTTTGCAAATGAGCCGCTTTGTTCTCGGCATCGCAGTCTCTCAGTTATTTGCGTCATCGACCGCCGTTAGCCTCCACGGAGGGAATCGTTTCACCTGCGAGGACGCCATTGTTCCGTCGTGACAGGTCAAACGCCGGTTGGTTCTGAAGAGATGGTTGCCCGCCTTGCTATTATTCTTGCTGAGTTGCCATTCGAACACCTCGAACGCTAATCTGTTAGCACTTGCGTCATGTGTTGAACACTCGGTAGCTTGAAGCTCCGCGAGTCCTATTTCAAAGATTGCAATACTTACAATACAATCACATTCACTCTGACAAATTTAAGATGTCAACATTTGAACGGAGAGTTGCCTTGAAATGAAAATTTGCAAGCAGCCGCGAGCGTTGCCGTGTCCGCAATTGGTGAAAATCAATACTTTTGACTCACTATCGAGGAGGCAGGGAGCATGGCTAACAGCAGGTCGTGTCCGCCCTGACGGTACTTCAGAAAGCGTAGAGACAGGAAGTCAGCGACTCATTTTCCGATAAATCTGTGCTTTTACTATTGTTCTTGAAATAGAGATTAGCAACCAGCTACGAGAGTTAGCGTGTCTATACTTGCTGAAATAAATACGATAGACTTGCTATGGCTATCTTGTGTGGCTAACAGCAACAAATTTCCGCGACAGAAAGGCAAAGTAGCTTCGGACTTTTACCATTGGTCTCACGTCACGTTTACTAATATGCCAAATACGGTATCACCGTTTAAACCTGCCGTTTAATTCCAGCCCTATCAAACCCTGCTCACACTTGGCGCTCCTTGCCCCGCTTTCATCCCAACCAAGCCAAAGTTGAATTACAGAGAGATGTTGAGGGGGTTTTCGAGATTTTCTCGAGTGTCACGCTGGGCGAAATCAAAGCGAAGTGGACGATTCCTTTAGATGTGACAAAGGGGGGTCATCGGCGTCACCGGGGTTGGATGCGATAACCGCTTTTCTCTGCGGGTTTCCGACACTTACGACCCTCCTCCGCGGCTGCAATCGAGAAAATTCGTCTGGCGTCGTCTTCTCCTCCATCCATCATGTCAAATGCCAGGGTGAGCTGATGGAGGTCCACTTCCAAAGGGTAGGTATGAGATGCGGGGGTTGG
>CAAKHF010025091.1:3927-18912 GCA_901007745.1 Hippocampus kuda | reverse complement strand
GGGGGGGGAGGGAGGGAGGGAGGGAGGGAGGTAGGTAGGTAGGTAGGTAGGTAGGTAGGTAGGTAGGTAGGTAGGTAGGTAGGTAGGATAAACATTGACTGTTCAATATTGACACATTCGTTTCACTTTTCATCACCTGTCTTAACATTTTTTTAGACAGTCAGGATATCGCAGTATGTAGTCCTTGTCTATGAGAAGTCCTCCATATTCAAGATCAACTAGCGCAGGTATTACTTTGTGAAAGGCATACTGTCAAATGGGCATGAGCATCCTTCAAAAGCCTAGTTAGCTGCTTTTGTCCGAGAATACCACAGTTGTTGCAAATCTGCTTTAAGAGCTAGCTTTTTATTAAAAAAAAAAAAGTCAGTGACGAGGTAAAGCAGGTTTACGAGTAGACAGCCATTTGAACACGGTGACGTTACAAAAACACCAGGAACGTCGTGCCCTCGTTTGTGATCTGAACTGTGTCGTTTTGCGCCCTTGTCAACTCAGAAAGCAATTCCTCCTTGCAGTCACACCATTTCTTTAATGGTATGTCTTAGAAAACAACCGCGGGCTTGTGTGACTTTATTATCGCATATTAATAGATGAAGGTAAGTGTTCGTCGTTAAAGGTGTTCCGCGAAAAGCGCCAGTGGGATGCATCTCAGTACCTGGCCGTACACCTTCGGCATGGAAGATTCACTAGTGCTCCGGCGGTTTCGCTTTGGCGGAAGGGAGCCGTAGTCCGAACCGCCTTCAGCAGCACCAAGAGGGGCCAGTCGTACAGCTGAATCCTCGCTGCCCCCTCCATCTGCGTCTACTGTAAAATATCCTCTCTGTTGCGGTGGTATGAAGCGCTCCTCATTGTGAAGATAAAGTGTTGATGAATGTATTCCGACAAACCATAGGATAATGATGTAAAGCGAACCCCGAAGCGGACACAGCATCCTGCCTGCTTGTGGTAACGCCATGTTTGTGTATGTTTGGCTTTCAGGTTAGGTAAACGCCAGCCAAGAGCTCCTTCTACAGGCTGCGATGGGCCCGGTGTTGCATTCAGGAACTGTGGGTATTTTTGAAAAAAAAAATCCACCTTCTATAGATAGACCTGGTTCATGCCCTGAGCTTTACTCTTTTTGTTTCACTTAATAAAGTGTGCTCCGTGATCAATGATCAAACCACAGTCATTTCCATACATTGCTTCTATGTCATGCACTGCTGTGAACTGGACAAACTCATTTGGAGTCAAAATCACATTTGATGGTTGTAAAAGGACAGTATTTTTATTTTTAAACAGCAGCCCACTTGTTTTGTTATGTTAACCGCTGGAAACAGAAATCTGCAAATGCCAGCTGTAGTTAACAGGTTCAAGTGAAGAAGACATACATTCTGATGGATGAACAAAAGAACAGATCATATTCTCGTGTCTTGTAACTTGTTTAAGGCCCATTGAAGTTTGCTGTTTTTGTGAAACAACGTCAATCACATGATATTCCATTGTGGTGGTGTACAAAGAAAAAATCCCCATATCCATGCTTCTTTTTTTAACACCACTTATCCTGAACAAGGTCACAGGAGCCTATTCCAGCTGACTTCGGATGGAAGGCAGACCACACCCTACACTGGTGGCCAGTCTGTCACAGGGCACATCTAGAGCCAAACAACCATTGACCATTCACATCCACACCGTCACTGAATGGGAACCAATCCCACGCTGTCCACACACAAGTTGGGTGACTGCACCACTACACCATCAGAGACTTGCTGATAAAATCTTAAAAACAAATTTGTCCAGATGCATTATTTTCCAGCCATTCTTTCAAATACACTCATTTGCTCTTAATTATATACTCAGACAACATAAATCATAAGTCTTGTTGTTGCTCTGGTTTATGTGACAATAAAAAAGTCAGCTTTGATACACATCTACACCAATCAAATTCTTCCTAATTCCATGAACACCTTGCACAACGTGATAAATTAATCATTGTGTGAATTATGTTCTGTAAGCAGAAAATATACCAAGTACCTGTGTACTATTTTATTTAAACTTCTGTACGAATTTTAGATTTTCGAGGTACATTGAAGGCAACATATAGACGAGCGGATGCTTCTCAGAGAACAATCTTTTTTTTTTTTAAACAACTGAATTATGACATACAAACTATTAAACTAACTTCACGAAGATGTTCCTGTTTTTCAAGGCATATTAACAAAGTTTCGACCAAAAAATCCCGCACACGTTTTGTAAGTAGGAAAATTCGTTTTAATTGTACTAGCACACAGGTAAGCTAGGTATTTATCCACAAACACAAGCCTCTTCATGATTTAAACGTGTACCTTAACTGACAGTGACGACTGCGCGTTGTGTGTATGACTAAATAATGATACCTGGATATCTTGCACAGAATAAAATAAGTGGCGTCGAAGACCTCCATCGTAAACGAACAAGGAGATTGAATCAGGTTTAGTTTACAGTCTCACAAGTCAGGTTATGCTAAGCATATCGATTAAGAATGTAAAATTACATGTATTTTTAATTTACAGTAACATGTCACAAAAGGGATTAACAGACAGTACAGGATCTAAATATACGACATCCCAGGTAAGTGGAGCTGTTTTGTTGGATGGATGGAATGAAATTTCATTTGGAATCAGTTTTACTTCCATTTGAATTAGATGGAACAAACTTGTGGAAATACAGCCAAGTCATCACAAATCACAAAGAAGAAACGCCATTACCAAACAGCGACTAAAGTGGATTCATTTGAAACTA
Source organism: Hippocampus kuda (assembly GCA_901007745.1). NCBI lineage: Eukaryota > Metazoa > Chordata > Actinopteri > Syngnathiformes > Syngnathidae > Hippocampus > Hippocampus kuda. The sequence goes on along the minus strand of CAAKHF010025091.1, from coordinate 16,158 downwards.
CAGCTGCAGGTACGCATTCGTACAAACGATAGGATACAGTATCGTAATTGCCAGACATTTTACCAGACGGGACTCACAGAAATGAGGTTCGACGTTTCTGAAATACAGTGATATAAGGCCCTGCAATCATGATTTTGGTCAAGTTGATTCTGAAAATGTTGAATTAGAATAGAATTTCAACGTGTGACGTGTTATTCGGTAACTGGACCCATACTACTACAATCAATTGTAGGATAAGCGATGCAAGTATTTGTTGTCATCTGGGTAACAAGTAAGATGAGAAACCATTGCAATCAAAACATGATACTTGTCACCTCGCCTACACATTCGCTTCATTATTCTGTTGTAATTAGTTGATCATCTTGTTGCAGGTGCAGGTCAAGATATCAGCATGCTTTTTTCAAAGTTTGCCGATATATTAAGGTATGTCACTTAAACAACTGTCATGTCAAGTTTTATTCCTGCACCTGTGCAATTTTCTGACTATTATAAGATAAGATAAGATAAGATAAGATAAGATAATCCTTTATTTGTCCCACACTGGGGAAATTTACAGCCTTCAGCAGCAAGATTGTAGGTAGAAAGAAGAGAAAAATTTAAGAGAAAAAAAAACACAGTTCAATTAAGTGCAATATAAATACAAATATGGATAAGGTCAATAAATTTACCTTATGCACATAAGGTAAATATAATTTAATGATTTAATCTCACCAGTGAGGAATGGAGTCAACTAAATGCTCAACCACTTTTTCAGGCTTCTGAAAGGCTCAACAGCCTTTAAAGCATTTTCATGTGGGCAAAGATTATTTATTGCATGTGGATGCAGAGGCCGAGTGTTCCTGTTGCTTTTGTTCTTTGCCCAAGAGGCTGTTGCTCTGGGTCAGTGTTTCCTAACCTTGATTGAGCCTTGTCACATATTTTACTCTTGCAAAATTTCAAAGCACACCCAACAAACAAAAGTGTTCATGGATACAGTTGGCTACACCAGTCCTGTTGATTTATCTTCTGTCATCTAGTGGAAGAACATTAAATTGTCCTGCTTGTTACTCTCTCTGGCATAGAGATACACCATTCATGTTAATAAATAATAATTTTCAGACCTCTTAAGTGAAACTGGACAATTTCCTGCAGCATACCTTATGATCTTTCATGGCACATTAATGGTGGTTGGGAGTCATTGCAATAGATCTTGCCACCCCTCCATCAATGTTCTTCGACAGTACTTAATCTGTTCCTATTGAATAGTAACTAGTTTCACCGCTTACAACAGAAGTGGAAAACAGGTGGCAGTTCCAGCGGAGAGTGTAAAATAGAGCAATATCAACATTAGTGCTTTCTCCCTGGTTCTTGCCGAAATACCCTTTTTTTCTTAAAGAAAACCATAATTTTCATAGATAACCACCCATATAATATAATTTCATCAAAGTAACTGTAAAAAAAAGAAATTTTGCATTTACCTAGTAATACTACATTCAAGTAAATTCTTTATGGATTTTTTTTTTTTTAATTCAGTGAGAAAGCAGCGGTGGATATCACTCAAAGGAAGGAGCTGGAGAGCCTTTTGCAAGAAGCTCAAAACCTTGAATCCTTCCTAAAAGAGAAAAAGAATCACCTGAAGCAGACATTGGTTCACATTTCTGATAAATTGTAAAATTCACTTCGCCTTATGAACTGTATACATGAGGTGTTTCATTTTATAGAGAACTAAGATTTTTTGTTCTCTTTAAAGTGTACATTGTCTCTGAATTCACCCTGTTATATCACATGTCAGTAAACTTAGCATTATCTGGCATCAATGTGACTGTAATTGTTTAGCTTAATATATCTTTACTATTTTATTTGTTTACTGCATTGGATGTTTCTTTTCAGAATTCACCTGTTTGGCTTCACATTCTCAAATAATTGCAAACTACTATAAGTGTGTGTGTGTGTGTGTGTGTGTGTGTGTGTGTGTGTGTGTGTGTGTGTGTGTGTGTGTGTGTGTGTGTGTGTGTGTGTGTGTGTGTGTGTGTGTGTGTGTCTTTTCACTGCCATTTGCAATAATAATACCATGTCTGTAATATTCATTCTGTTATTAGCCTAACCCTTTGATGAGAACTCAGTTTAATTTCAATGTCAAATGTTAAAACTCCAATAAGTTGCCAATGTCTATTCCAAAGAAAGAACCACATGGTGGAGCCAAACTTTTTGTTGCAAATTGTGAACAAGACTTTCTTGAAGTTGCAGTTTATGGACTTGCCTGGGTCAACCCCAGAACAAATACAGTAGCCTACACTTTGGCAATACATTGATTTGTTTATTGTTGAAAGAAGAAAAAAGTATATTGTACAGGATTACAAACAAGAGTTTATCTAGAAACACAATTGTCAATCTAACCTCCTTAATGAAGAAGAAACAACATATCAATCCGGTTTTCAGGTGTCCTAGTAGACGCTGAACTGGTAACCACCCAGTCGCAAGGCACATACAGACAAACAACCATTAATATGATAATACTTAAAATAAAATATGGTACTATTTGAGATATGCAGTCATATACATATCGACTCTAGTGCAGTATGAAATACGATGAACCATCAAATGGCTAAACGGCTATGCTGTGGCATTGAATGTTCCATGGAAGCCGTATGGGATATTAACTGGCACATCTGCCCTGCCCAGCTCCTCGAAGGTCTTAGCATCCAAAGCCAAGAGGAATGTACTCTTGTCCTGAAAAAATAAAATTAAAAAGAGGGATAATAATTAGTAGGTTTGGATTGGAAGACTTTCAAAAAGCAAATGTGACAGCGTGTGTGTGTGTTTTTTTAATGGTGTTATTCATATCGAACATTGAATTTGATTATTTCTTTTTTCTGGGGGAGTAGTAAGTGTACATTGTTTCTTGCATCATACTGATGATGTGGTGTGCAAATAAACTAATTGTGCGCTTGAAGACTTCTTTTCCGAAATGACATAAAAGCCAAATCAAATAATTGCTCCATCGATCTTTCCATTCCGTTCACTGTGTACGTTCTCTGAAGTTTTGTTGAAGGTGTCTGAAACAATGCAAAGAGGACATATTCATCAAATATGTCGGTTTGGATTCATACTTTTTTTTTTTTTTTTTCAAAGACTCGTCAAAATGGACTAATCGTGTTCGCTTGCGAACATTTAACAGGTTTTGCACATTTTGACCTGGCAATGTTATGTTACTTTTCAAGTGCAACATAGGTTAGCTTGGTGATATAGATTATGAGATTTCTTTGGGAACTGATGAATGTTTTTTTTGTTTGTTTGTTTGTTTGTCCCCCCCCCCACACACACACACACACACACAAAGTTTTACTAAACTGGAGCAACCTTATTTGGAGTGATGACCACTGACAAAATAACACCATCATCCTCCTCGGTGGCATCTGGGGAAGGTACGAAGACAGGCTCTGAGGGATATAGGCCAGGTTGTTCCCAGACCTTGGCGGAAAAAGTAGAGGACAGTTATGAAACCTTAAAACCAGCAGGAATTGAACCGGTGATTGTTACCATTGATTGTTTGTGTAAACTCAAATTGCAATTTTCGTTTTGCCACAACACTGTTGCTGAAAGCCAAAAGAAAAGCTACGGTTCGCCCACCTTCATGTGTTTTCCTCGAATGTCCATCTTGATCAGTGTGTCTCCGACGAGGTGTCTGAAGCCGCAGCCGTAGAAGTAGCGGTAGGGGCGGGTGTTGTATTTGCCGTAGTTGATCTGAGGAAACTCGAGACCGCCGTACTCATGAAGGTCTTCACCATGGAGATCCTCATGGGTACAGAATATCTGCACAAATGTTCAAGTGATTTGATGAATAAAGCTGAGGAAATCATCTGAAATCTTGTGCCGTGTTTTTGTTTTGTGTGTGTGGTGGTGTTGTTTTTTTTTTTTAGTTCCTGTGAGACTATTGTCAGGCCTGCGATTGGCTGGCGACCATTTCAGGGTGTAGCCCACCTTTTACCCACTGACAGCCGCGACTGACTGCCTGCCCGTGAGCCTAGTGAGCATAAACAGTTCCGAGAATGGAAATGCTGAAAGAAGTCTACCTTGTTCTTGGCGATCCTTAACGAAGTGGCTGAGCTGTGAGGCAAGCCGTTCAAGTTCTGGTCGTACGGTGTTTTGTCATCAACATTGAGTGGGAGAACAAAGCGACGTGGGAAGATTCTACACAGTGTGTTATACACCTGTGGAAAAAAATATGCTGTACTTTTAGTCCTCATCCAGAAAAATAATTGTCCTGAAACCATCTGTTGGACAGATGTTATTTACTGTGGCGACGTGTCGTGCTGCTCGTTCAACTCGCTTACCTCATCGAGATCTTCCCCAGACTTGCGAAGGTTCTGGATATTGTAGTTTGAAATTATCTGGCCATCATCTGCTACGCACATATCTATGATTAAATGACCATCTTCCTCAAAGGCGTTGATTTGGTGGAGGGTTGTCAGTGGCTGAGCAAGATACTGGAAGGAGCTCACCTATAATTAAAAACGAATTTAAAAAAAAAGTGCTTGAGGCACAGTTGGCAGATTGAAAAGACTTTCATTCATTTTGACCTCACCTTCCCGTTTTTTTTCAGAACCAGATGGAAGATTGTTTTGAGTTTGGGGTCCCAGAAGAAGCTGTCGCTAACGCTCTTTCCTGTCAACTTGCCTGTTACGATTCTCAACAGGTCCATCTTGAGGGGCTGCTCAATGAATACCACGTAGTTCTCAGACATTGCTGCAGTGGGTAGGACAAAGAACGCTTCATTTACCATGATGCTGATAACTTGTTGGCAACAAAGATTTTCTCTTGAGAGGCTAACAATCACCCTCACGTCACTTTAATGAGAAATATTACTATAGTTGTAGACGCTAGCTTGAGGGAATATAACGCCTAAGGGGAAGCAAATTGGATCTTTTTTGGTTACCGGTACATGAAAAAGCTGAATTTTATCAACTCTTCAAATATTAGGAACCAAAAAAAAGGCGTGTTTGATGTCAAATATACAAAAAAAATGTTGTGTTGTGGCGTCGTTTTGAAGTATGTTTCGGCACAGGACTTTGCAGGTCTGTTGCTTACCAAAACTGTGGTAGTAGGAGGGTTTGGCAGAGTCCGTTGAGGGAATAGAGCAAAGCACCTTGGCTCCCTCCAGGGTTTCTTCACTGCTGTATTTCGTTTGAGGCACTTGGATAATGTTGTAATATGACCCTGAGAGTACATACACACACAGTTTGTCACTTATTTTACCAGACAAGTCGAGAAGCAAAGCGATTTTTATCTTGAAGTACTGAAGTACTCTACCTTTAAGGGAGAATGAATTCCCCATGTTGTATGTTGTTCCATCAACATCGACGTGAGGGTGGGCGGTGGCGCTGTTAACAGCAATAAAATCCCTCCAGTTCACCTAGTCGATACAGATTAAATCGAGACAAGGTGTTTACTTAAAAAAAAAAGGAGTCTAGACTGGAAACCCCCTTCTCTTAGACCTGCTATCATTAGATGATCATTTTAGATGTTAACCCTTTTGGTGAGAATATCGGACAAGCCCAACAAACGAGGCAATTTCACTTCGGCTTGTTCTTTTTCGGGAGCGCATCACAGCTTGACAGATGCGTAAAGTTTGTTTTGATTTTTTTTTCCAGTCTCGAAAGATTTTTTTCTTAGCATGTTTACGGGCGGCGGCCCAGTGGGGGACTGGTTAACACGTTGGCCTCTCAGTGCAGATGTACAGGGTTCGATCTGGCCTTCCTGTTTGAAATTTGCATGTTCTCCCGTGCCTGCATGGGTTTTCTTCGGGTATTCCAGTTTCCTCCCACATTCCAAAGACATGCGTGGCAGGTTAATGGAACAAATTGTCCCTAGGTGTGAGTGTGAGTGTGGGTGGTTGCTCGGCTATGTGTGCCCTGCGAGTGGCTGAAAACCAATTCAGGGTGTGCCCCCTCCTGCTGCCCGAAGACGGCTGGGATAGACTCCTTATGATAGCACCCATGTGAGGATTAGCGGATTGGAAAATGGATGGATGGATAGATGTTTATGGGCTTTACCAGCCATTATATGGTAAAGCCAATGAAATAAGCTTAATGTGCTTAATATGCACAGTTGCGTCGTAGCAGAAATATTTGTTTTCTTACATCCATCCATTGTGGAGTCAAGGATGTGGAGAGAGAAGCATCGGCGCGGAGCACGGACGCGTATCTGGAACTGTGAGTCGCCGCTTGGAATTGAAACGGATTTAGATGGGACAGGAGAAGTGAACCAATCTCACTTTTCATCAACTGATGCTACAGCTTCTTGTTTACTTTCAAATTTAGCTTGTAGCCGACGTATGCACATTTTGAGCATGACGTCTCTGATCCACTGGTGAAAGGACACTTTGATTCTCTCCGCTTTCACCTTAAACTGCTTCAAACAACAAACCGTATGAGGGGAAAAGTGGTTAAGATTGCACGACTGTCCAGGTTTTTATGTTTTGTGTTGTGTTTATTATTTTAATTTACGTTAACTGATTTGTGAAGTGCTTTGTTACAGTTGCAGCTGTTGTGAAAGTGCTATATAAATCAGGATGTATTGTAAAATGAAACTGATCAGTACCTTTTTGGTTGCCTCCAGCGTCTCAGGGTTGATCTTGTGCATTATGTTTGATTCTGTGCTGACATAGTAATCGCCTTTGTAGGTCACAACGCTCACATTGGCATTATCTGTGTGCTCTAGAGCAGATACAAGAAGCTTCCAAATTACAACACAGAAAAAAAAATATCAGTTGAATTCATCATTGTTGGGTTGCGTGATTAAAATACTGTGTAATGGAATCAGCTTCTTTTCTGCGGTTCGACACTGTACTTACTTGGTAATTCAAATCTTGAGAGGAAGCGTTGGAAAAAATTTTTACAAGGGTCTGGCACACTGACTGTTCCAAATTCTGAAACAACAATCCGGTTCTTTTCATTGTTGGCCTGGTAACTGTCACTGGAAAGGAAGCGGCTCCTGTAAGTCACCTGCCCCTTGGAAATTTTAAACTGATGTAACAAAGCCATGCCATCAAACCAGTGGTTGAACCTGAGGAAGAAAACAAAAAACACTTACTGGAAGCCTCGGATGGAGGTGCTGCCTTTATTACCTGCATAGTATTTCTTTCTCTCAAGGCATTGTACTTACTTCTGGTTTCCGATTTCAAACTTCCCCGGGCCATTCCTCAAGAAACTGCCGTTGATCCATTCTGGGAATTTGCCCGTGATGTTTGTTTGGATGGGATGTGGAGTCTCGCTGACAGTGCAGACAATCTTCTCGATGCAAGGCAGATCGTGCACATCTGTGAAATGATGAGTGTTCTTCTTGGACCTGGGTTTTTTCAGTGCTGGAGGAAAACATTAAAAGCATATAAAGATACAATGAATATCTCATCAATTCGTCCATGTGTTCCTGGTAATAAAAATTCTTTACCTGTCTGGTTGTTCTGCTGGTGTTGAGTGGCATTCATGCTGTACTTTTAGATCTGGTCACGGTGTGAAGAAACTGCGCACTCCTGCAGTGGTGCACTTTCTGCAAGACTGGTGTTCAGTTTTATACAGTGCAGTCCCCGGTATTATGACGTACTCCAATACAGATAAGTCAGGAAGCGACAGTGATTATATAAGGCACGAGGAGCCAACTTTAGAGCCGATGAAAGCAAATGTACTTTTAGTATCCAAAATTGATTGGTTGCACAGGCAAGTGGCAGAATAACTGTGGATAAATTCAGCCTGCTGTACATACTGCCTTATTTTGTTGTGCCATGGTTCTTGTTCATGCTCCCCTGGAAGGGGAAAAAAAAAATCTGTTCTCATCGTGTAAAAAGAAACAAGAATATGTTCAAGTAAATGAAACAGCCAATGTTTTTGTGGAAAATTAATGGAATTTGGGGAGCGTGGGTGTTACTATATGTATGATTTTGCCTCTCTAAACAGATTCGATTTATTATCATGAGATTGTTTTATGGTTTCTACCAGCACACAGTAGTATGACTATTTCAAAATGCATCAGAGAAAATGTTGTTTTGTCAGTAACTTAGTCCAAAGTACAAAGACTGGATCTACAAAGCATTTTAGAGTAAAGTAGATGACACGTGTTATTATGAAGTAGTAGTCCAAAGTATTCAAATTCCATAATTCAATGAAAAGTGTTTTAATTTTGTATTATTTTAAAATGGCACAACCATTTTGGGGCGGCCCGGTAGTCCAGTGGTTAGCACGTTGACTTCACAGTGTAGAGGTACCGGGTTCAATTCCAGCTCCGGCCTCCCTGTGTGGAGTTTGCATGTTCTCCCCGGGTTTGCGTGGGTTTTCTCCGGGTGCTCCGGTTTCCTCCCGCATTCCAAAAACATGCATGGCAGGCGGATTGAACACTCTAAATTGTCCCTAGGTGTGAGTGTGAGCGTGCGTGGTTGTTTGTCTCTGTGTGCCCTGCGATTGGCTGGCAACCAATTCGGGGTGTCCCCCGCCTACTGCCCGATGACAGCTGGGATAGGCTCCAGCACCCCCCGCGACCCTAGTGAGGATAAAGCGGTTCGGAAGATGAATGAATGAATGAACAACCATTTTGCTGAACTTTCTTTTTGAGTGATACAGGTTATATATCAAGTCATGGTTTAGATTCAGAACTTTAACGTCGATCATTGTGAGTTAAATGAAATTGACGCAAATTTCAATTTATTTTCCGTGTTTGAACCTCATTAGGTTCAACAATGGATAATGAATAGTCTGTACACGACTCTGAATGGCATGGTGAAATCCATTACTTTGAAATTTGTTTTTTTTTTTTAATCTTATAATGTTCAATTGACCTTACAAACATGTTCAGGGAATGGGTGAAGCCAGAGTAGTGGACACACTATGCCAGAGAATATTCAAACCTTTATCTCCCTATTGTGAAGTAAATGTGTTAACCTGGATCTTCTTACTCTCTGGGCCCTATTTTCATGCCCAACACAAGTAGAGCAGAGAACAATGTCTCATTGTACGCATACGTAGAGCCTTCTTTCATTTGGTATTTTCCTTGACTTTGCGCAGGTAGACATGGGCGCAAGGGGGCGTTTGTATCATTGAGAAACGTAAAGTAGCCGACTCCCAGCCAATTGTAGCGGTTCTCTTCAGTTGCATTAAAATCATGGCGTCAAACCGCACACAGGCCATGACATTACGAAAGCAGAAATACTGTCGACTTGCTGGGGTATGTGAATGACATTGGTGCACGTAAAGGGCATCGATACAGGTAAACTGCAAGATCTCCCGTTGCGGATGATGTAGTTGGATGATGTGACGTGCAATTGGAGACCGCCTTGCACCTAGGATCCCATGTGTGTAACCTCTCTCCCTCCTTTCTAGTTGTGCTGCACAGTCTACTTTGTAACCAAATTGTATGGTGCGTTGAGGATGAGGCAGCTTTGTGCGACGGAATGCCCAGTGAAGCGCATCACGGTAGACTAGACTTGCGCTGGCATGAAAATGATGTTGCACCTGTTTTTACGCTAAGCGCACGGACGCCTGCTACCAAAATAGGGCCCCATGTTACAGTATTTTATTTCATTCTGTGGATTGCTATTATTATGTGCAGTAAGAGTAATTTTTAGCATTTTCTTGCTTCATTGACAGCATTTCTCAATATTCATATGGAATTTGGTCAAAAATTTACACTTTTTAGTTTTAACGGACTTGCATATCTACTGCTCAATAGCAAACATTATGGGTCTTAACCGGCCTACTCACTGTGTTTCCATACGATTGTTTAATTTCTTTTTTGTTGTTGCTGTTTGCACATTTTGAAGAGATACCGAACGCTTTGAACGTCTGATCACTGAAATAGGCACACATAAACAATGCATGCCCTGCAGCTTTCACACTGTATTGTCCAATTTAGACTTAAAATCTTGAAACACAGTTGAACCATTTGGAAATTTGCAAGTCATCATGTACCAGAGCAGAAATTCACCGCAATTTAATTACTTTAGTTCTACTTGTTTTAAAGAGTAAATCCAAGGGAATGTGAAACGGATTAATTTGTGCATCCACTTTGAGGCAAATGAAGAACTGCTGTGTCATTCAAGTTCATTGGAGACACACGCCAACTAATACATTTACTTTAGTGACTATTATAGGTCGTTGGTCTTATATACGCAACTCAACTCAATTGCATTATAGAGCACTTTAAAACAACCACCACTCAACTCAACTGTATTTATGGAGCACTTTCAGACAGTCATCACTGCATACAAAGTGCTGTGCAAGGAACAAAAATAATTCATACAACACCCAACAATAAAACAATAAATTAAGAACAAAGACAGTAGAAAGTACAAAAACTTTCAAACTAAAAATCAAGTCTCATGCTGAGTCAAAAGCCAAAGAATAAAAATTTGTTTTCATTTTCCAACAAGATTTAAACATGTGTAGCGAAGGGGCTTGTCGAATGTTCAGTGGGAGGCCATTTCAAAGAGAGCAATGGAAAAGGCTCGATCCCTTCTGAACCTCCACTTAATTCTTGGTACCTCTAATAATGTTTGGTCTGAGACCTGAGGCACTGGCAGGTGTGTAGGGGTGGAGGATTCAAGAGCGGTAAGGTGGAGCGAGGCCATTTAAAGATTTGAAAACAAATCATAGGATCTTAAAAAGAACTCTAAAATGTATCGGGAGCCTGTGAAGGGATGCCAGAGTAGGTGTTATGTGCTCCCTCTCACGAGTATCAGTTTGTGTGTTATGTGATGTGTATTGAAATTATTTATGATAGTCTTTCGATATATTTGGAGGAGCATGATCCCAGCTCTCAATGAAAGACAAATAACAAAAGGATAAAAGCAAGAGAAGAAGAAGGGACAGTACATTCTCCTTTTCCCCCGAAGGTGCTTGAAGAGCTCCCCGGAGGTTCCAATTTGATACTTGGATACAGAGTAATAGTTATTGTGCTGCTGTTGCTCTTTTAACCAACCTCATCTATGTGACAAGGCTCGTGATCTTAGTAGTAGTTGAAGTAGCAATCCATTTTCTGATCCACTTTATCCCCACAAGGGTCGCTGGGCGTGCTGCAGCCTATCCCAGCTGTCTTCGGGCAGTGTGTGGGGGCACACCCTGAACCGGTTGCCAGCCAATCGCAGGGCACACAGAGACGAACAACCATTGGCACTCACACTCACACGTAGGGACAATTTAGAGTGTTCCATTCACCTGCCATCCATGTTTTCGGAATGTGGGAGGAAACCGGGGCACACAGGCACGGGGAGAACATGCAAACTCTACACAGGAAGGCCGGTGCCGAAATCGAACCCCGCTAAACCAGTCGACCACCGGGCCTCCCGCAGTTGAAGTAGTAATACAGTAGTAAAAAGCAGCCATCTATCCATTCTCTCTACAACTTATCCAAAGTGGGAAAGATGTCAGGCACATCGACTCAAATCTCATGACAAGAAAGGAGTAAAATGTGCATGTTGACATCTGTGTCATACGTAAAGAAAGAAATCCATAACATTGTTGCGAGAAAGTAGGAGATAACATATTTTATCTGTTACAATAGAGAAAGAAATCAGGAACTGATGACAAGACCGTAGATCAATTTTCTGTACCTCCTGTCCTATTCATGGTCATGGGTGAGTGCGGTACAGTAGCGACAACCCATGCTGAGACATGGAGAACATGCACTGAGCATGTCAAGGTGGTGATCAGAGGCAGCAGCAATTGTAGATTGTCATCAACCCTGTTCCTGAAATTGACCCGTGAAAAGCTATTATCTTTTCGTCATGCTCTATTTTTCCCTTTGACTTTCTGCTGACTCCCTTTATGGTTTTTATCACCTGTGACTGAAGTCATACAGTGTTTTAACTACTGTTAGACAAACATTGTGAAATAATCATGTTTCTACGGGCAGGGGTGTCAAACTCATTTTTGCCTCGGGCAAGGATTAGCAGAAAAAGCAATACATTTGTGTTCATCAGGTTTGATCAATTTGATATAACTATGAATTATTTTCAAATACAGCAACAATGGTGGACATCATTAGGCAACATAATCACAGTGATTGGCTGGCAACCAGTTTAGGGTCTCCCCCTCCGACTGCCCGAAGACAGCTGGGATAGGCTCCAGCACCCCCCGTGACCCTTGTGAGGATATAGTAGATCGAAAAATGGATGGATGGCATGTTGCTTATTATGTCTTTGTGTCTACGTCTGGGCGCATACAACCTGCCGATGGAAGGGGGGCGGCAGGGGGGGGGGGGGGGTGA
>CAAKHF010025088.1:13765-36935 GCA_901007745.1 Hippocampus kuda | reverse complement strand
CCTTACTATACATGGTAGTTTTTTTTCGGCTAAAAATGCCTTACTATACATGGTCGTTTTTTTCGGCGAAAAACGCCTTACATGGTCGTTTTATTTTCGTCTAAAAACGCCTTACTATACATGGTCGTCTTTTTTTTTGGGCTAAAAACGCCTTACTATACATGGTCGTTTTTTTTTTCGGCTAAAAATGCCTTACTATACATGGTCGTTTTTTTTTGGTAAAAACGGCTTACTATACATGGTCGTTTTTTTCGGCCAAAAATGCCTAGCTGTACATTGTTGTTTTTTATTTGGTGAACTATACATTTTCATTTTTTTTCGGCCCAAAACACCTTCCGAAACATGGTTGTTTTTGTCAGCCAAAAACGCCTTACTATACATGGTCGTTTTTTGGGGGGTTTTATGGCCCAAAGCGCCTTAGGATACATGGTCGGTTTTTTTTCGCCCAAAAATGCCTTTCCATACATGGTTGTTTTTTTTCGGCGCAAAATGCCTTACATAATGGTCTTTTTTTTGGACCAAAAACGCCTTCCTATACATTGTCGTTTTTTTTGGCACAAAACGCCTTCCTGTACGTGGTTGTTTTTTTTTTTTTTTCGGCTAAAAACGCTACACAAAATATCCATGGTCGTTTTTTTTTGGTGGGGGGGGGTGAAAACACCTTAGTATCAATGGTTGTTTTTTTCGGCCAAAAACACCTTAGTATACATGCAAAAATACCTTACGATACACGTTTTTTTTTTTTTTTTGGGGGGGGGGGGGGCGGGTTAAAAACGGCTTACTATACATGGTCGTTTTTTTCGGCCAAAAACGCCTTCCTGTACATTGTTGGGTTTTTTTTGGCAAACTATACATTTTCATTTTTTTTCAGTCCAAAACACCTTCCTATACATGGTCGTTTTTGTCAGCCAAAAACGCCTTAGTATACATGGTCGTTTTTTCAGCCAAAAACGTCTTACTATACATGGTCTTTTTTTTGGGCTAAAAATGCCTTACTGCCATGCCATGGTGGGTTTTTTCGGCCCAAAAGGCCTTACTATACATGGTCGTTTTCTTTTCCTCTTCGCGCGCACACTGACACCTTGGGACATAGGCAGGGTTCCCACTCTTCCACTTGCTTTTTATTTATGGACCTTTTCAGGACTTTTGAGGGCGAATTTATTCATTTTTTAAGGACTTTTTGTCCATTCAGCAGTGGATTCACGGTGGATTTAATGAACAGAAAGCCACATATCACTGAGCTGGTGTTCAAATAATTGCTGCCAACGGAAGGGCACATCTTTATTTTTCGGGGCAATCAGCTCACTCTTTTTTTGACATACTTGTCAAATTGGCCCCAAATGACCCGAAGTGGTCACCCGATCATCATTGGAACTGATCGGAGACAGTGGGAAAAGCAGAGCGGGAACCAGGAAAGCATATAGCCCGGCAGCGGCGTTTAAGAGGAAGGGCGCCAGGCGCATTTTCTGACAAAACTATGAATTGGAAGGGTGGGGAAAATGACATCCACAAATGAAATGAACATCACAGGTTAATTTTTAAGGATTTTTATTGATTTTAGAAGCTTTCCCTGAAAATTAAGGACAATTAAGAACACAATTTTACAACTTTTTTATAGATTTTTTATGAACTTTAAGGACCCGTGGGAACCCTGGGTTTGTATAACAGCCATGTGGTGATTTTCAGAGGTGGTTGAAGGCCCAGGTCCTTAAAGCATGGTCTGTCATTGCTTTGCTGCAATCCAGTACTGTAAGTGCTTGTTTTTACAAGTGGAAGCAAAAATCGGATCTGTAATCCAATAGTTTGAAAAAAAAAAAAAACCTTCCTGTGATACATGCTGATGTGTGTGCAACGTAGCACGGCGGACGACATCTGCCATGAATGCGATGCCTTGACAACTCCATCAGGCCAGTCTCGAGGTAGCTGTCAATCACAATCATCTCATCCCTCGGCGCGACAAGCCCCTACAGCTCTATTTACACCCTCCCTCCCCCCAGATGATGCCGACGCACTCCTAATTAGACAAGCGGGAATGAGGGAAGAAGTGCGGTGTGTGAGTCAATGACAAGTTTGGAGAACGTTGCCTTTTCAGCAGCCACATTGGTATCCACTCCCCTACTCAGGAGGTGGCAGACAATACAAGCGGTGACACTCATCGGAGGCTTAGACTCATTTTCAGCAACAGTTAATTAGATTAATGTGACGACTTTGTCACACAATGCCTAGTTCGTCGCATCCCAGGGTACACACATTAGCCAACAAAACACTTCCAGGAAGGCAGAGAGCCCGGCCAGTGTTCCTCTGTTTTTGATGGCGGAAGATGTTAATTGTGTGGCATAAGACCGCCACACTGTTTGCTGATTGTGTTAATTACCATGATAATTGGTGAAAATGTTTGACAAAGGCGAGGAAGGAATGTAGTAAACAAAGCATTGAAAGTTGACCTCAGGTTGGATTAATTTGGGGAGAAATGTCTCAAATGATTCACACAAATACCGTATTTTCTGCACTATAAGGTGCTTCGGATTATAAGGCGCACCTTCAATGAATGGCCTATTCTCAAAACTGTTTTCATATATAGGGCGCACTGCATTGCATATAAGGCTCATAGAATAAAAGCTACAATAGTGGCTGCAGTTGCATTTTGCATTCACTATATGGTGCCACGCTAAAGAGAATACAATACAATACACTGCAGCTTTATTCATATCGAGCCTTCACAACGGCTGCAGCTGGAACAATGAGAACTGGAAACAAATATACTTAAGAAGGCGTCTTTGTAGATGCGATTTAAATCTTGTCTATGATCATGCTTGTGGTTGTCACAACAGGCGCTGTTCAAGATGGGATTGGCAGTACAACGCAAATGGAGGGAGCAAAGTTAAGTTCTGCCTGTAGGGTATTTAATTTTTTTTTTGCTGATAAAACTCAAATTAAAAATACATGACAGAGAATCAGCAATATAATCAGCAGCCATTGAAAGGTTCTAAAATATCAGGCCTAGCAGCTTTTCCGGTACTCAGTCTCTTGGCCGTCACAGCAGTAAACTCAAAAGGACAGGAGGTTCCAATCCTTGTGGATGTTGGGAACAACAGTGAGATTACACAGGCTGGGTAAACTCAGGATGTAAAGATTCAAACAAAGATCCAGTAGAAACAAAATGATCATCGAAAGTAGTTTAAATGGCATTTTGTAATTCAAGAAATTGAGCATGTCATGAGTCATTACATAACAAATTGATTTTATGACAAACTTTTGGGAGTCGGTCAAACTCCTGAAAGGTTCAAATGAAAATCAGTTGACAAAAGCTGAGCCAATCTGCCTCTGACTTGGCTGACTGACGATGTCCCTCCCACTCCTTGAGAAGCTTTCCCAAATCGGTGGAAAACCAAATATTTTTCCAACCCCTCCAAAATTATTAATTGTCATACGACTCAAAGAGAGTTCCCCAAATGTTATCATATTATTTTTCAAAGAGCCAGACAGACACTGCCCATTCTCAAGAATTCTGAATTGTTTGCCATGGTCTTTTTAAGCTGTTGGATGGACTCTTGCTTACTTATGTGCACCGCAAACCTTTTGTGATGATTAAAATGCACTTTCAGGCTTTCCTGTATGAGACAAAGTAGGAGAAAATGTTTGCAGACGCCAGACGGAAGAACAGAGGACAACATTTATGCTCAATAAACAAAGGAAGCCATTTAAAGAAGTCATTGCATTCAGGGAGTGCTCTTGAGCCTGCTGTTTTTGTATGCAGATTCCCCTTGTCAGGATTCATTTATTCAAAGTGAGTTATTCCAGAAAGCAGCCTGTGAGACCAAAATAGTCGCAAAAATTTGCAACGCTAATGTGCGTCAAGAGTGTGCTGTTTGTGCGCCGCTGTGTTTGCGTAAGAACACGATCCAAGCGCTCCCATTGGCTTTTTGGCCGAGGGAACGCCGTGTGCGCCCACACACACACACACATACACACACACTAACAGTACTAAAAGGCTTCAGTCATCTTCATTTGCTCATGGGAAGGCCTCCAAGAATGTTTACCACTGGCACGCACCACCTTTTATTTATATATTTATATATATATTTATATATTTATATATATATATATATATATATATATATATATATATATATATATATATATATATATATATATATATATATATATATATATATATATATATATATATACACACACACACACACACACACACACACACACACACACACACACACACACACACACACTGTATCACACTGTATGTATGTATACATCCATCCATTTTCTGATCCACTTTATCCTCACAAGGGTCGCAGGGCATACTGGATCGTATCCCAAGAGTCTTTGGGTAATAAGTTCAGAAAACGGATGGATGAATGGAGCTATATGGGTTTGATTCGCGCCCGGACCTTCTTGTGTAGAGTTTGCATGTTCTCCCCATACTTATGTGGGTTTTCTCTGGGTATTCCGGTGTTTGCTTTTACAATGGCACAAATGCCACCCATCGATGAAAAAAAACAAAAGAAAGAAAACACATGCTCACACAACTCGGCTGCACTTTGCGCAAGACTTGGGCACAATATAGCCCCCCATATGTGTGTGTTTCATCTCCCCTCACTTTGTGTCACTTGACAAAGGTGGTTTTAGTTGCCAGGTTGACTCTTTTTCTCCTTCAATTGCTTCTTGATAATGATGATGATGCTGATGATGATGACAGCACAGGCTTTGTCTTGCTTTGCGGAAGTCCATGGTCGGAGGTTTACAACAGATGAAACTTTGCCCCTTCTTTAATTACGGCCTCCATCTTCTGTTTTTCACTTGATAACTTCCTGCTCAGAAATCGCCACCTGGGTGTCTGTACTTTCCTGCTTTGACTGTTACAGTATATAAATTGCTTTTATTGGGTTTCACTGGACTCTGAGGATGTTCAGAAAACTTTGAGATAGAGGACTTGCCGTATGTGGTTTGCAATTGATTGTGACAATATACACAAACATTTTTGAAGTGGACTTTGGATTGTTACAATATATCACTTGCATCGGGCAAAATCACTCTATGTCCCAAACTGGTTAATTTAATATCCATCCATCCATTATCTGGGCTGCTTATCCCGACATGGGTCACGGGTGAGGTGGAGGCTTTCCCAGCTTTCTTCGGACAGTAGGCGGGGTACAGCCTGAACAGGTTGCCAGTCAATCACAGGGCACACGTCAACAAACAACCATTCACACTCACAGTCTATGGACCATTTAGAGTGTCCAATCAACCTACCATGCATATTTTTGGAATGTGGGAGGAAACCTGAGTACCCGGAGAAAACCCAGCAAGCTCTAAGGAATCCTGATAACTGATCATTTTAATTAGGTGTGTTGGCGTAGAGAGACGTTTAAAACATGCAGGACAGCAGAAAAATTGGCCAGGTGTTACAAGACAAAGAATCTACCCACATTCAAAGCAGATGACATTAAGTCAAGGTGGTATTTGTTGTTTTGCAGTGGTTAACTTCTTTTTACTGTTGTTTACATGGCTGTATAAATATTACAAACATTTATATTTATGGAAAGTGTTTTATGATTTTTTTTTTTTTTATTTGTTGCTACGTGATGATATCAATGTTAGGGTATAGTTTTTATATTTGTGTACAAGCAACGTAAAATGTCTTGAGTGTACACCGGTGGTTGACTTATACAATCACTTTCATGACTTGTGAATGTGACTACAAAAGCTTGTAGGTTTTATGATGGTCAAAGATCAAAACGTTAAAAAAAATGGATAAACGACTGTTTGGAAAATGTACCAAAATGAAGTTGAGGTTCAACTGTATTAAAGGGTGGATGAAACCGAGCCTTGATAGCTTAAAAAAAGTTCTGAAAATACAAACTTGACACCAACACATACACATGCACGCGGCACACGCATACAGATGAAACATGTGTCACAATGTTGCATGGGCTGATGCTAAAAAGGCACATGCTTGAGTGCAGACAAGCAAATAATCAATGCGATCTTACAGCAGGGGATGACCAGTAGGGGGGCCATGACCTGCCAGGTGACCCGTGCATGTCTCCACTAGTGCCGGTGCACGGCCGTGTGTGCGTGCGCTGGCGTACGTGTCTATTAGACTGAACGTCAGATGTTCAGCCATGCGAGTCGCTAGATTTCAGTTTACAACTTTTAAGGAGAGTTGGGACACAATCAAACAGCAGCAGACGACGTGTCAACGCAACGTAACCCCCCCGCACCCCACCCACCTTCGCCACGACGACAGCCTCCTCGGCCGCCTATGTTTAGAGGCGCTAATGACAGCGGTTGGGCGCAGGGTGGAAGTCCTGTCATAAAGCAAATCAGGAGAGTTCACGCTGGGCCTCGTAAATCTTGGCCCTCTGAGGGTTAACTGGGAGGTCTGGGAAGTGAAGATTTCCTACTTATTATTCTTGGGAAAGCCACAGACAACAGCCTGCCCCCCACCACTCCCTGAACCCAGGTCAGACGGGTTCATGACCTTGGGAGTCGTTGTTGTGTCAGTAACTATGGTGATCCAGCGCGTCCCAGGCAACATATTGGCACTCTAAATGGCAAGCAAGGACCCTCAAAGAAATTTAATGGTGTTTTTTTTGTTGTTGTTGTTTTTGATTAGTTTTTTTGGTTTGTACCATTAGCAAATTATTTCAACTGCATTACAACGTTACATACAGCGGTCAAAAAGTCTCTTTCTATTGCCAGTTTGTTCAAATCTCGATGCAGTGGAAAATAATGGAAATACAGTATATTAACTAATGATCTACCGGTATGCATTTTTGAGGCAAATTATCACAATGACAGGCCCTAGTTTAGCGAACAGAAGTGAGCTGTGCATTTGACAACCTGGTCTTCCGATCGGGATTGTCTGACATAATCCACATCAGAATACCAACAGAGTCATTTTAAAATTATAGAAACAAAAACATAAACAGCTACTGTGCCACATAATGTACAACAGAGTCTTACTGCTTTGAATGTGAGTCTCTTCACTTTTTTTCTTTTCTTGAAACCCTTTGTTGATCGTCCTCCTCCTGTTGGAGTACTTGCTACTAAAAAGACAAATAATAAGCAAAATAAACTGGAGAATTCAAACACTGGTCAAGAATGTTACTCAAAATTGGCTTTAAATTGTGTGTTAAATTGAGTGTTAATGGGCATGAATGGGGATCTGGTCATGATTGTCAATAGCGTTTACATTCCTCTTCATTTTTAAGGTTCACGGTGATACATTAATTTCTTCATTATTTTATTAATCCATTCTCACAGCCTGGTTAAATGCTCAATGTAGTTGTATTCATGAATCAACGGTCAGGTGTTTGAGGTCAGTCAACACACCATCAAAGTGGGCACATCAGCGACCTTGCAGGTCATTCAAAATCACGAGGAGGCACCTTCATTTGGGATTGGTTTATTGACAGGTTTAATCAGTTTTGTCTTCTTTCTATTCCGTATGCCAAGTAATAAAATTAATACATGAATAAGACACTTTTCACCTTGAGCATTTAAAAACGTCCCCTAAAATAAATACAAAAATGTCTTTAGTTGACTTCTGTTCCACTTCTAGCTCTGCTAACAGCCATATAGGCCACACCAAATGTGCCCCGAAATAAGATGAGCCCCCCACCGTCTTTGAGATTGCCCGCCCGGGATGTCTGGCGCACGCCACAGTGAGCAGGAGGCCCTCCAGATTACTGTAATACGCACAGTATCTCATGAGGGAAAGCTGCCGTGCACGTTTTCCTCACTCGCCATCCGGCACACTACCTGCTGCACAGAGAGGGTATGAGGCCAGGGATTAAATCCAACACAACTAGAACACAGTAGAGAGCAGACCTCCACCAAGGGCAAACAATCCTAAAAATCTCCATCTGGTTAAAAATGTGTGCCGATAAGGGTGATAACATTCCATCCCTGTCCTGTAAGTGGCAGTCATGTGCATTACAAAGCAATAGCCGACTGACATGTGGATAGCACTTGCTAACTTCTGGATCATGTTGGGTCACTGCCACACTTGGTCTGCGGACTGTAATCGTATTCATTTTTGCATTGTAACACGAAGGATTGGATGATTTCCTCTCGAGCAATTAATGGTCAGCAATGTGGAGCTCCAAGCACCACTAGCGGACTGAAACATGCCACTGGAACTTTTTTTCACCAGGGCTCCACCCGCTGCATTTGGTTGGCTACTGCCCTACTCTGCCCCAGTGCAAGTGGACTTCAACAGCAAATAATGGAAATAAATTAATGACTGAGACCAAGTTAAAAAACAAACAAACACTTGTTTTGTGTTTCAATTTTGGTGGAGATAAAAGCAGATATAACCAGTCTTCTATTTATCTAACTAACTCAACTAAAAAAAATTGACTGATGTCATTTTCAATTAAAAGTAAGTGGGAGTACAAAGCAAAATGGCAGGCCGCCTTAGTTCAGATTACACAAATGCAAAATTAATCAGAATAGCATGTTTTGAGTACAGGGGGCTCGGAGAACATACAACCTTAAAGTAAATTTTTGACCTGACTTTCCCTTCATGTATATAATTTTGTTTATATTGTCACATCGTGAATGTTTTAGTTTTTGGTAGGCGGGAAAAACAGAATGCTTATTGCAAACTAACTAAAAAAAAAAAAAACTAATGACAAACCTCACGTCTCACCTTGCACTTCTCGTGCTTGAGCAGGGGTGGGCAACTCTGATCTTCCAGGGCTGCTGTTTTAAATCTTTCACTCCTCCAACACAGCTCATTAGCAAACTCCGAAGAAGCCTGATAACGATCCTGATCCTTTGAATCAGGTTTGCTGGAGGAGGGAAACATCCAAAACATGCAGAAGAGCGGCCTTCGAGGACTGGAGTTTCCCCACCCATGTGCTTCGGTGGGGTTAAAACTAGGGATGGTACACTTTTGACAAATCAACAACCAAACAAAAAAATAGCTGGCTAGCAAACTACACAACAGACAGTAATTGTCGCATCTCATCTTATGTCTTTGGTGCTTGGGGGAGGTAAAAGATATGGCGCAGCTTTTTCTAAAGTGACATGAATTAACTATCAATCATGCGAACTCACTGACTAACCAACAAATGCCTATCATTACCTCTCATTCAAAGCATTTTTTGTGCTCGGCAGTGGTGAAAATAGAGCCCCTCTAAAGCAGTCTCGCAGTGATTCATTTCAGGCAACGAGGATCATGGGGGTCAGCAGAAAACAATAGCATATCTCTAACTAGCAGAGCTAAATAAACATTCAGTGGTGTCTTGTATGGACCCACCACATGGTACCGGCCACTTTCCCTCTTTGGTCCCGGTAATCAGCAGAAGCTGTCATTAATGGATGATGGTTTTCTTGGTTGACCCCTTGTTAAGGGCAGTTGGGAGGAAACCAAGACAAAGTTGAAGGCCATTAAAGGGGGACGGGTGTTTGACCTCCAAAGGGAAGTCTGGCAACCTAACAAAGGTGCAGGTGGGCCTATGAT
Source organism: Hippocampus kuda (assembly GCA_901007745.1). NCBI lineage: Eukaryota > Metazoa > Chordata > Actinopteri > Syngnathiformes > Syngnathidae > Hippocampus > Hippocampus kuda. The sequence goes on along the minus strand of CAAKHF010025088.1, from coordinate 27,442 downwards.
GGGGAATGGAGGTGCACTCTGGCTACAGTTCAGACCACCAGGTTACCACCTAATTACATCTCGTCCACTAATACCGTCAACGGCAGCAAGGCTCCTAACAATGGACCATGTGTGCCTGCGAGTGTAAAGGGAGGGGCGTAGCAAACCAAGCGGACCACCACAGATCATCCTGGATGAGATGTCTCAAAAGGGAAGGGCCAAGGAAAAGGGGGAACATGAGGAGAGGCCGGACTAGATTTGCAGACTAACCTGTACTTAACTTGTGTGTTACAGAAGCTCGGAGCAGATCAAGGCGGATACAGTGACACTTAAAACGGGCGGCAAACAGATGCACGCCAAAACACGAACAAAGACGACTGTAGAACGTTAACTAAACGCAGGTCTGACATGTCCAAAGTGCTGTCAAGCCAGGTGACTACTCATGAAATTTGTAGGCAAACGTTTTTTCGCGCGAACACCAGCAAACAGCAAAGCAACTAAACCCGTCACTATCTTAAAAAATATGAAATACTTGTTTTGACAGCAACTATTGGGCAGGAGCAATGATAGGGACGTCCCTCTGGACATGCGGCAACCCACCACTGTTACATCTCAGAACCCAGAAAATTGCCGGTTGACTTTGTACCCCCAATTTGAGTCAGTGATATTGACACAAAACAACCGAGGTTAAAAAAAAAAAAAAGTGAACTGTATTAAATGGGCTACAGATCCACACCGCGTGATTGTCATTGACAAAACTGAACTTAAAAAAAAACAATCCCATTCGTACACAATGTGCAGTTTGGGACCTGAAAATAGAAGATTATAAGTGAAATTTATTGTACACTGAGAAAAATGGTGTGCTGAATTTGATTCTGTCAAGTGGCTGAATATGATAGAATCATCTGGATTTAGATCATTTTTGTACAAAGTAAGCAGATGCATAGTCTACTTCTAAAATGTATCTGGAGTCAGTGTGATTTTTTTTTTCAATCTAAATCTAATCTGCAATACACAAAAATGTCATCATTTTAAAGAATTTTGCATTTTATGTGTATTGAATGAATCAAAGCAAAACATAGCTTACGTCTCAAATTCAGTCACCTGTCTTACATGTAGTACACAATTGATAAATTTTTCATGATGAACATTTATTTTCACTTTGCAATGTATTTTGGGGGAATATTTCAGATACATTGCAAGGCTTTTCTTCCTCCTTCCGCCTTTGAAAAAATTAACAAGTCAGTTTTCAAGCATTTTTGAGCGCTTTATGCCAATTTAAAAAACTTTCCAGGCAAATCATTGCCCTTTTCTACCAAATAACAAAATAGAATAAAAATGAATTTATGTATTAGATCGTGTCACGTTACCTCAATAATTATACTCTTCGTCCATAATGTAAGTAATTTACAGCTACATTTTATCAAGCCCACTACACTATGAACGGAACAAACTGAAGTTTTCTTGGAGCATCACGTGTCTCAACTTAACGGTCAAGCAATCTTTTTCCTATCCTTCAGCCGCGGCTTTTGTCTTTCTTTCTTAATCCCGACTGTTTGAGACAAATTTGGGTAATTTTCACAAATGTCACACACTGACAATGATGTTGTATTTGACAACTATTCAAGCATTTCAGGCATGATGCACATGCAGTTTGTCTTGGAGCACATCTTCCGCCGGCCTTGACTTGTACTAATGCCATTGTGTTTTTGGGGTTTTTTTTTCACCCACAGTGGCAGGTGCATTTGCGCCCACTGGGCAGACACCATAAATTCCGAAATTTATGGTGCAACCATCATCACCACGCGGCAAAAACAACAAAATACATCAGCCTCGCCCTCGTTGTTGCTGTTTACACAATGACATCACTGTCACCGCTCGCTGATGAACTACCCTAATGGGCCATTCTTGGGCGAGGTGGCAGGGTTGCGACCTTGAGGATGGAGGAAATAGCTTGTGGCAAGCAGGGGGTCATCCACCCATGTGTGTCACCTGTGCCTCAGTCACTGGTCCACCTCCATCATCAGGAGAGCTGAGAGGGGCTCCTGCGAAGACACTCCTCCCCTCCTCCCTCGCTAGCAGCGCGGCCCAGGAGAACAATAAAGCCGTGTCAGTTTCTACAGGAACATAGAGACAAAGTGAAAGAGGAAACAATTGGTTCACAACAGGACACAAGGCGGCCGCGGAGGATAACCTGCCTTCAAAGATGCTGCTCCAGCGCATATCAGAATAGTTTGGAGGGTGGCGCACTTCAAAAGGCTCTTCCAGGCTCCCAGAGTGAACCGTTTTTTCCTGCTATTCTTGTGGTTGGCTTTTGCTTGGCTATAAGTAGCCCGCATCCTGTCCCCTCTGTGGTCTCAGGTGGATAGGGCTTGTTTTTCTAGCTGGGGCCGAGCTCTTTAATGGCTCCGCTCGCTTCCAGCACTTCTGTTGGCAGCCGTGATTGGCTCGTTAGCGGCCCACACGTACTGTACTGTAAATCGCAGAGGGCTGCCAAACGTTTGTGTCCAACACAGTTGAGTGGTGGAGGGCACTGCGGACATCATGCTGGAGTCCGTTCTCATGACAATGTTGTAGTGTAAGGAACACAGTGCAATTAGCGGACCACTGACATTTTTGTCACATTTTCAGCCATTCGGTCACCTTTTGGGAAATTTTAAGACACGGAATTTTCATTCACTCTTATTTGATTTTATTCCAGCTGATCAATTAGCTCACTCGGCTGTACAGTACCGGAAAAGCATAATGATTCATCTTGTTCTTGAAATGTCACATGTTAAAGACGACCTGGAGAGAACTGACACGTGGTGACGCATACAATGTACTGAATAATTTAATTTGTCCGAGTTACTTTGACTTTAATTTGCTTGGAAAGCCTGACAATTTATTGTGTGTGCATCGCTTAGAGCAGTGGTTCTTAACCTGGGTTCGATGGAGCCTCTGCCATGGAGGTTAAGACACACTTGACTCAACATGTCAATTAGTTATGACACCCCCACTGCAGATGATCACATTACACTGCTTGTCCAATCAGTGCAGCGGGAAATTTAGTTCGCTCGGTAGTCAACATGTGGCTGTCGTGATAGTGCGTTGTGTGATTTAAAAAAAAAATGTTTTAATACATGCTAACCATGTCGAGCAAAGAAAGAACGTGGTCGGACGAATATGTACTACATGGATTTACATGCATCACGGAACGTGATGGGACTCAGCGTCCTATCTGCATGATTTGTCACGCCAAGTTGAGCAACTGTGGTGTCGCACCGTTATTGTTATTTGGTTTCAGCACCGGCAAAACTGAAGGAACACTTCTGTTGTTAATAAATGTGTTTTTTATGTCTTGAATTTGTGAAAAAAAAAAATCACATTTTAATTTTTAAACAATGAAGGGTTCGATGAATGTGCATATGAACTGGTTGGGTTCGGTACCTCTAATAAGGTTAAGAACCACTGGCTTAGAGTCTGTCAAATTTCACTCATTAAAGTCTATGTACAACCAGTTAGGACGTACTTGAATCGTACAAAAGGCACGGTAAGAGCTTGCCGCTTGCTGCATACAGAATACAGAAAAGACAAGAAAAACATAATTACAATTTGTCAATTTACCACAAATGCACTGTGCAATAAAAACACCAAAATTCATCTTAAAAATATTTTGCCAGGCGAAAAGTGCTTGCACTAATACTAGTCAAAGTAAATATCTTTAAGCATTACTCTTAAGGTCCCATTGTAGACATACAGTACCTGTATTTCAATTTGTATATTTTTTCTGCAGATATGCAGGCTGAAAAAAAGTACTTTTACTTGAATTTTGAAGGAAGCCAGGAAAATATCTTGACGCTTTAAAATCAAGGTCCCGTTTTTGAAAGTCAACACACAAATCAGTTGGTTCACTACAGATGCCAAGAAAAACATAAAAAACACACACACACACACACACACACACACACACACACACACACACACACACACAAAAAAAAACATTTGTCTTTGTGTCATTGCCTGTTTATAGATTAACACGTTTTCACCCAACTTTTTCTATTATTCATTTGGAGCGGACCTCTTTCATGTATTCAGGGAAAATAGTTCATTCTCCAAGTGGTTGTGTCACAATCAGTCTGAACCTGTGCACTCCTTTGGAAATTTGCGTCTCCCAAAGTATCAGAGCATCTCACAATATCTCGTATCAGATGACTCATCATCGTTAGCGTTATTACAATACAGCAGACTGACTGAAAAGATGTAAACAAGACGCCAGTTCAATGACAGACAACGAATAAAATGGATTGTTAGCCAGCTTTCTCATGACGGCTGTAGATTGTATTAGATAGGCGCATTAGGAATCAAAGAGCGTTCGGGAATAATAGGAAGGCTTGGAGATAATGTACTCTCACGAGGGGGTCTCGACATTAGCGAGGGCCCAGCAGGACCCGGCTTGCACGTGTGTCCGCAATGCATTAAATATCTCAATGACAAAGGATACAATCAAGGTAAATCTGCCAGGCATATTGTTGTTGCACCGGACGCCATATTGTTCCACAAGCTTGTGGAAAGTAGTTTGAGAGCAAGAAAAATGAAGATCTAGTGGGCAAAGTTCAAATAATAGCACTTGCGCTGCACAATGGGAGCCGCGCTAGCATCGAGCAGCGCGATCTATTGTTTTTGTTGTCAGTTTCCCAGCATCCCCTTTAAAACGCCATCGCCCTCTGCAGCCTCCCCCGAGCGAGGGACCGCTCTGATAGCGGCCCCCTTGTTCATTAGATATTAATTTATTCATTACATGTTAACTCTTGACAGACCTTGTAGGGGAGACGCCAGGTGACTCTTCCCCATTTGGTACCCACCGTTCTGCAAAAACTGAAAAAAATGTAAACGTAATAGCGCCACACACACGCAACGACACACATAACGACTTGAAAGGTAAACGCAGGGTGGAACGGTGTTATTATTAAATCTACAACAAACTTTTTTTTGAGAAAACAATATCCATTTAGTGATCTATTCATCTGTCATGGACTCAGTTATCCCTCTATTGCATTAAGTCATTCATCCGGCCATCTAATCATCGACCCATCCATCAATTCATCTTTCCATCCATCATTCCACTGCTCATTTATTCATCTATTCACCAACATTTTGATTCATTCAGTGATCTCAGTCATTTATTAATGCAGCCTTCTATCAATCCGTCAATTCATTCACTTCTACAGCCATTCAGTCAACTGTCCATCCATGCATCCATCCATTTAGTTCTCTATCCATCCCTCAAACATCCACTCATCTAGCATTCATGTAGTCATTTTCCCATCCTTCTGTCCATTCATCCATCTGTTGGCATCCACCCACTCATTCATCCCTTCGTCAGTGTATCCACCCATGGAGCTCATCATCACTGATCTATCTCATCCATCCATTCTTTGATTCATGTAGTCATCCATCTGCTCGGTCAGCCATCCATGCATCCAATGGGTAACTATCCCTCTCTCTGTCCATCTGTTCAGATATCCAATCCATACATTTATTGATTTTGGTTGGATAATAGATAAGTGTGAGAATGGCAGGACTAATCCATGAATCTGTCGACCTGTGTCCATCTCATCGATCCGTCCATTCATGTATATCTCCAAAAGATCACACTCAGGGGGTGATGAAAAGGGCTGAAGGACTTTGTAACTTCCTCAATGTTCCACCAAGCCGAGGCAGATCAGAGCGAGCGACACTAGCGAGCGTCGGCCCCTCGGCGCCACGTCAATGAGAGCAAATCCGCGAGCTGAGCTAATCCGCAGCTAAGTGACACCTCAGTTCACTAATGCCCACAATGACCACAGAAGTGATCTACACACATGTACACACTGAAGCTTTTCAGGCAGCGAGGGCGTCGGGGGTGGCGGCTGCAGACTGGTTGGGAATGAAAGGGCCCCGGGGTTCGTCGCGGGCCCTCGGTGTGGCACCTGCTTAGCATCCCTGCGCTGCACGCCGCCATAGAGGCGCGTCTCGGGCCAAGGAGAAAACCTCATTGTGTGCAGGCGCCTTTGAGGCCATTGTTGTGCTCCACTGAGGCTAAGTCCCACATCTGCACCATTCACTCTGAAGGAAGTTGTAATCACTCCCCAGCTCTTAGCACCAACTTCATAGCAAGAAAAGAGGCAGGAGAGGGAGGGGGCGGGGTCTTATGAAGTAAACAACAAAAGTTGTGAAGGGAGAGTGGGGATTAGGATGGAAGGGTGTCCGCATCAGTTTAAAAAGAAACTCTTACATAGCCCCCCCCCCACACACACACACACGCGCACACACACACACACTTCCCTCCTTTTCTTACCCGTCCAATTTAGAGTGCAAGTGCACTCAATGCGACACAGAGCAAGCCCTATGATGTGGACCCTAACCTCTCCATTACAGTAAAAGCACCCAAATTGATTGAACACAATACGTTCCAGGATGCTGGTCGACCTAAGATTTGATGAATTTTCTTTGCCTTTTTGTCGCTATTGTATCATTTATAATCTTGTAATTGTAAGAACTATGAGTAGCAACTATTTGCAGGTTAATCCCAGAGACCTGAAGCAAAGGTTACTCCTTTTCAAACCGGAATATTTGGTCATATAAATGCATACTGGATTATCTCCATTTGGCAGGAGCATTCATTTGTGTTCTGTGCATTCTCTAATCGCAAAGAGTCATGTTCTTTTCAGGACAGCAAGTACTTGTATGCCACGTCTGGTGTCCTTCAAAGCATATTTTTCCCCAAATTTCTATTCGTTGGATGAGTACGAGACTTTAAAAACTTCCAAATGTCCTCTTAAGGAGAAGAAACAATGTGGTTTGCTTCATTGGTGAAAAAATGGGGGTGTTTGATGCAGCTTTCATTTACATATAATTACTCTTTAATGGCAGTCTGACTGGGCAGGGCTAAGTGGATTGGCCATGCAGCGAGGAGACCCCCTCGGATATGAGATTGGGGGGATGCGGGCCGAGCTCCATCTTCGGCTAATTAAACGAATCAATTAACAGACGATTGTCGGAACTGCTTGAGCAATGCTACGCAGCGGCTAAAATGCTCCCGTGAGATGAGGGGGCGGGTCCTTCGACCGACATTCCACCCACTCCATGTGATAGCAACATCGGCACTTATTTGCGCCTTGCTGTCATGTCATGGGAGGTGGTAACATTATGCAAATTGGAATGTAAGGAGGGGGCTCGCCATCATTCCAAGGAGAAGCAAAACTCCAAAGTCCCCTCAAAGTTGCCTAATAGAGGCGGCGTGTCCAGCTGTGTGCATCCACTCGCTTAAGGTAAGGGTCGTGCAATTAGCATACTCCGCCCCCTCCCGCCAGGCATTGATGCAGATAAATTATCATATTAGATTCACCCTCCTCGCTCCGACTGATTGGCTCTCAAATTGTTTTAGATGGCCCGCCATTAATCCTAAGCATAGGCTAAGTGCTTTGGCGACGCGTGCGACGGTGTTCCGGCGCCTGGGGTCAAATTAACGGAATGTTAAGTGTTGGAGCCCCCTGTCTACTCATTTGCAGTATCAGGACACAATTAAAGAAAGAACAGAAGAAGAGTTGAGGATTGTGCTCGCCTCACCATGCAAGCGGTGCTTTGTAGGGAAAGTTTCACGCTGTTTACTGAAGTAGATTTCTAGCAGTTTGCACTGCTACAATTGCACCAAGACTCAGCGTGGATGATATGGGCCAAAAAAAAAAAAATCGACAATGATAATTTCATGATACGCTACAAAAAATAGGAACTTATTTGACTCTGAGAACAATTTAGGAAAGAATTGTTGAAGAAAAAATGTCCTACATTACGTTTTGACTCACACTTTTTCTCTAGACCACATGTGTCAAACTCAAGGACTGGGGGCCAGATCCAGCCCGCCAGGTCATTTTATGTGGCCCGCAAAAGCAAATCACGTGTGTCAACTTGCTAAATAAAATCTGTACCGAAATGTCAAATTGTCATGTGTAGTAAATTACGTTGACATTTTACAATAATTTTGTTACCCTGTTTACACTCACTTGAACAATAATCGAACAAACTATTATCATTGAATTGACTGATTTCAAAACTAGTAATTACTAATTTGTTGTGTACAAGTGATAATTTTGTGGTTTCACTGTCATTAACGGCCCTTCGAGGGAAGATGTAATTCCAAATTGGCCCACGATTAAAATCAGTTCGACACCCATGCGCTACCACAGGTGTCAAACTCAAGGCCCGGGGGCCAGATGTGGTCCGCGAAAGCAAATCAAATATGTCAACTTCAATGATGCTTGTTAAAATCTCTAACAAAAATTTTAAATTCTCATCTGCAACAAATAAAAGACATATTGTAAGCATTTTCGTGAAACAAAGCCCCTTCATTACAGTCACTTAAAAAAAATAGTTGAATAAACCATTATTATTGACTTTTTTTTTTTGGTTTCAGTTATAACGGCCCTACAAGGGAAACGGTAACTAAAATGTGGCCCATGACAAAAATGAGTTTGACACCCCTGCTCTAGACCATTGCCGGTGTCTTTCATGTACAGTAAGCAAAAATGCCACCAAAAAGGCACAGAGAGCACAAACCTTATCTCCACCAAAAGAAGAAAAATAAAATTGTTGGAATGCAAATTGGACCACTTTTGCCCCACTCAGCTGAGGAGCTTCCACTGTAATGTCAACAATCATGATCAAAGAATTTTCAAAGCTCCTTGTACAGTCAAAGTGTGCGTATAGAAGAACAAGAAAGACTTTAAAAGTTAAATATGAATGTTCCTGGTCAGATGAGTGGAAAAATATTACTTCCATGCTTCTGTGAATATCCCCATGCAGGAACAGAGGCAGATTTATGGAAAAAAAAAAAGTGGAATTCTAAAGACTTGCCAGAGAGTCCAGTGTCATTCCTTTTTTGTCTCTGGAAACCGAGCCTGTTTGTTGAGGGGGCCGACGGGGCCATCCTGGCGCCTGAGCTACCCCTAAAGTCAAGTCAGCAACGAGATGGCGGCGTGTCGCTGGAACCTCGTGATTCAGTTCAAAGCCTCACAAACACTCACACGGGGACACACAATACATATTCAATGGCTCCATATGGTTATAGTTCAAATAAGTGCAAAAATAATGCTGGTGTCGAAAAGTAGTAAAAGACAAGGAGGAACTTCAGAGGACTAATCTGAAAAGGGAAGCTATTTTATTGCAGGGAGTTTGAGGCTCTGCGCCGCCATGGCAACATGAGTCCTTGACATCAGACTGCATCATTTAATGTAGAGTCGCTAATCTAATGTGACCCAGAACTCATTAGGTGTCTCATTACAATTTAGTACATAGTCTGACAAAAAGGTTTTAACTGGGTGTTTGTTTTGTTTTTTTTGGGAGGGGGGAAATTTTTTTGTCTTTTTTTTTTTTTTTTTTTGTCTTGCAACAATTTAGTCAGTAAGCTTACAGGATTTAGTTGGAAATTGTACACAAAATGTTCTAAATATGTTTTAACTCGATTTTTGGATGGACAGGTTATTTATTCTCACAGCAATTGAGTATATAATCTGAAAAATTATTTCAGCAGTTAAAAAATATTCTAGACTTCTATACTCAAATGGATTTCTTTTTGACATTTTTCCTGATTGTTCCATCTATTGAGTAGATAATCTTACAAAGAAAATATTACGTTTTGCAATTTCACATATATTTTGATTTTATTTTTGATTCATTTTTAAACATTTATGTCATAGAACGATTTTGGAGACAATCTTTCAAAAATGTTGCATAATGGAACATCTTACAAAAAATGGTCTACGGTTTATTTTTTTTAATGCATAAATTCTTATAACAATGTAATAGATAATGTTACAAAAACATCATTTTTTTTTGTACATAAAAATTACAAAAAATGTGCCAAATCTTAAAATACTCAATATTCATTATGATATGTAATTTTTTAATGCAGTCACTTATTTTTGAGACTTGCTACAATTTAGTGGAAAATCCAAAAACCCCAAATCTGACAAAAAATGTTCAATACTACTTTTCAACTACATTTTTGTGTGCAAACGTTTTATGCATTTCAACAGGATTTTTTTAAAGCACCTTTTTTTCAGCTTTCAGCATTTACTAGATAATATTACAAAGATTTTGGAGGAAAGATGACAAATATATTCTGCATCACATTTAATCAGGATTTTATGATTTATTTATTTATTTATATATTATCCAAGCGGTTTTGGATTCTTCTGATAAACTATGTATACTTTTCTCAAGATATTTTCTGTGTGTACTTTATTTGGTCAGAATAGGTAATATGTCAACATAGTTGAATGGATGGAAAAGAGCTGAGATTTCAAAGTTGTTCGGAAGTACAAGAGCAAAGTGCCTGTTTGACTAATTTATTCCCAGATGTGCTGCTGAGGCCCTAATTAATTGTCCTTCATCTGGCCGTGTGTGTGTGTGTGTGTGTGTGTGTGTGTGTGTGTGTGTGTGTGTGTGTGTGTTTAGGTATGTTGACAGTGCTAACCCCATGTTTCTCTCTTTTCGCCCCGCTTTTACCTGTCATCTGGCAAGGCTAACCCCTGCTAGCTCCCTGCCAAATGCTCATTCTCCAGCGCAGCCGTACACACACGTTGCACGAATCAGCTGAACCGTCTCCGCCCTGAGAATAACCCCCGTGACAGACAGTCCTAGTGGCCTCCCCTTGTCAACGCAGCCTGCCGGCAATGCTGACAGCCAGGGCGCAGGGTGGACAGGCTTCCACAGGCGCTGCATGGGCCATGGCCTGGAGAAACACACAGTATAGACCGTAGGTCCTGAGGCTTATGGGAATAATGTGGTGCTGGAAACTATTGATAGTAAGAATGTACATCTTTCAGTGCACTGCCACGTTGTACCACAACATGGCGAGCAGCACTGAGATCGACTGGAAAAAATACAGAGTAAAATTAACAGCAACAAGAGTAATACAGTGCTATTTGTTCAGTTGAAGTATTAGCGGTTTAATTATTAGCTGTTGCCACAAAGCTACGCTTATTTCCATTCCCCTGTCTCAGGTGTTTCACATGATAGCTCACTTGATTAAGATGAAATTATATGACCAATTGACTTTTTCTTTTATTCATTAAGGTTAATTTGTATTTTGTTTTGACTTTTTTTATTCAGTTATGTTTAATTAGTTTTTGAAGAGAGTTTGTTCTTATTTTTTGAAAATGCTTTGTATTAGTTTAGCTTTTATTCGTTTTATTATTAGTTTTTGTTTTTTTAAAATAGAGGTCATATTGGTTGAGCGCAAGACAACAAAAGGTTACTAAGTATTGCATAATAAAGTAAGCTACAATTCTTTAAAAAAACTTTACCTTCCTTCTTTTGTACGGATATACAACAGTACTGAAATAATTACCTTTAATAGGAACCTTGAAAGCGTATGTATGATATTAACAAAGATGAAAACGAGGGAAATTTCCCTTTTTATTATAGTAAGTTTCAGTTTTGAAAATGTAAAGTGTAGTTTCAGTGAGTTTTCTTTTTCTATTATTGCTTTATTTCCTGAACAATTTTTTTTTTCAATTTTAGTATTAGTTCTTTTGTTTCATTAACTTGAACAACCTTTCTGGTTGAAAATTTTGGTTTTAAATACACACTCTTTGATTTTCTTTTGTTATATTTCAATTTTACTACTAAACTTTAACTCCGAGCAACAAATAAACAGCTTGGAGGAGGGACACAAGTCTTCTTTTCATGACCCTGAAGTGATGTTATATGACGTTTACGATTTCTTGACAACAAAAGAATGTGAATAGTTAAAAACATCGTGAGAATGAGAAAGTATAAAAAGAAGTTAACCAATGCAAAAAACAAAACATTACAGCTTTATGAAAAAAAGTTGACACCATATAGAAATGAAGTAAGTTGATCCTTCAATATTTTTGGGAATGTCACAAAAGTTAAAAGTAAGTTGCAAAGCTGGTTGCAAAAAGAAAATGGCCAACACACAATGATAATCCTTTGAGGCTGGTTGAATTTAGATTTCTAAAAGGGGTTCAACAGTTGCTGTAGTTACCATTTCCTGCTTATTGTTGTTTCGCTTGACCGCAATTTCTCAGCTTATCTTCACCTTGAACACAGCATGCCTGAACTTATTAAACATGGGTTTCCATCTCCCGTAAAGCTAATTAATTCTATTTTGTAAAAGCCCAACACTTTTATACATTTTGTGCCATTTTTTTCCTTTGATGTTTTGATCAGTTTTTTGTTCACATTTGCATTGAAGAATGGCAAAAGGCCTACTGAGTCTGCCTGTTATTAATACAGCGGGAGACAAGGCTTCAAAAATAAAAGGATTATAATTAAGGTTGGATGCTGTCAAGGTTATGGCAGGTTTGGTGTATTGCGCTCGGCTGGCACAGTGCAGTGGTCAGTCTCTGCGGGGCAAATTGTGAAAGGGTTTTTGTTGTTCTTCCATTGGCAAATCCAAATCTGCAGGTTCTCCTTTGAGTCTGAATAAAGAAAGATGGCACCTAATCCAAGCGCAGTGTCTCTTGTGACTTTGCCGCACCAAAACCAAATGACAGTGTCATGATTAAATCATGATGAAATAAATGTCTTTTAAGACAGTGTCTTCGAACGATACACACAAGTGCAATAGAAAATTACATTGCAAAATTGCATTGGATGACATCACAGGCCTTTTATTAACCAGTGTTGTTTTGAAAAATGGTAAAGAACGCAGGTGTAACTTAAATAACAAAGATGCAATGTGATGGTAGATTGCATCAGAGATGTGCCATCCTGTTTTGGTTTTGGTTAACATACAGTCAAAGCTCGGTTTTCGAACGTCCCTGTTATCGACCAAATCGGATTTCGACCAGAAAATTCAAGATTTTTACGACTCGGATTACGACCGCAAACTGGTTTTCGACCAAACTGAGCAAACTCGAATACGCTTCCTTGTGTAACGTTCATTGTGAAGTGTTTGTTGTGATTTAAGCAAATCCGACTGTTATTTTTGCATAGTGTATAAGCCCCCAATCATGGGTAATAAAATATTTTCGGATTTCAAACAAATCACTTTTCGAACAGCCTTCTGGAACGGATTATGGTCAAAAACCGAGGTATGACTGTATCTAACTGTCAAAAAGTGAATCATCCTTTGTCTTTACCTCTTATCCTATCGAGGCTCAAGGGTGGCCTTGTGGAATTAAGAGTGCAGTATACACAATTTGTACACACAATTGAACTGTGAATGCATGTGAGGTGTTTCCTGCGGAACGCCAGCATAAACAGCCATATTGGAAATGTGTCATTTCGAATGTATTGTACATGAATATCGGCATTGAACCGGAAATGGACACTTGGAACTGAAGTTTTAATCCAGCCTCAGACATTGAATTCATGACAAAAAATAAAGACTTGCGTATGATCCTAAAGCCGTGCAGCATCTTTTTATGAATATTCTGTGTAAAGTCACACCCATAACTTATAAAGGACTGACGTGAGAGGAGCATACGGTATGTCCGAGCAAGGCAGAGCAGAGAGCGCTGGGACTATACTGCATAGGCCAAATACATATTTATGAGTCACACACACACACACACACACACACACACACACACACACACACACACACACACACACACACACACACACACACACACACACACACACACATCATTTATTTTGCCACATTGGACAAAATAAATAAATCATCGTCATCTTAAAAATGTCATT
>CAAKHF010025086.1:8564-19541 GCA_901007745.1 Hippocampus kuda | reverse complement strand
CACCTCTTGGGTTATACCATCTCAACTATAACGGGGAGGGGGGAATAATCCCCAAACATCATCTTTCCTTTTGTAGGAGACTGGACTGTCTCGGAGTTGTTTGTGTAGTTTGTTCCTTTGATGTGTGTTGACAACCCCCCGTGCCTCATAGAATTTATTTCGTGATTTCCTCTCTTGATTTTTCTGTTTGGTGCATTATATTTTTGCTTTTCGGAGTGTCATTGAAATCATCATTGATTTACGTTATCAGGGGGCGGTCACTCTCGAGCAGAAGGCACGGAGACCGAGAAGGAGAAGGACGTGCCTGTACTGTCGTTGCTTGAGTTGTGTATACGTTTAAAAAAGAACCAACACGACAGCTCATTTGTTTTCTGTCGTTTTGCTCCGCTACAGAAACTGCCGTGTGAACGCAAGTGGAGCTGCAACGACGCTGTGCCGGTGCTGTCACGCTCAGCGGCTTTGCGCGTGTGAACGCTCCACAAAATTTGGTCCGGTGTAAAATATATCGCAACAAAATATATCGGTGCAGCGCCGGAGCAAATGTGTGCCGTGTGAACAGCCCTTTTTTTGACTTCCTTCTCCCCGACCACTTTATGCAGCTCTTCCAGGGGGATGCTGAGGCGTTGCCAGGCCAGCTGGGAGACAGTCTCTCCAGTGTGTCTTAATCAATCTCTTTCCAATGCGGAGGAGCAGCAACTCTACCCCCGATGACCAAGCTTCTCACCCTATCTCTGGTCGGTACAGAGACCAAACAGCAAGACCGAACCATCCCAACCGGCCAGTCCAGCGGCATTGTCCCCGATGTCCATGCGATGTTGCCAAGCCATGTCAACCAGGACAACTTCATAACATCCAGAGCCTTTAGGAACTCCAGCCGGATCTCATCTGCCCCCTTGGCACTGCCACTGAGGAGCTTTTTAATCGCCTCACTTACTTGAAACCCAACAATAGCAGTGCCTCCCTCAGAGTCCCCAGACAACAAAAACATATATACAGTATATAAAAACTAGCATAGTAATGGAATGAGTTAAACTTGGTTCTCAAGGCACCACTGTATGGTCAGATCGTGCAGCTATGAGATAGCTGTGTTCATCTCACCTCTTGTCTCTGTCTGACATTGTTACCATCATGCTTCCGATTGCCTTTCACTTACTGGAAAAGCCCATGGTGTCACCCCCAGACCTCATGAAGGGGCTAAAGTCCTCGGAAAACATCCCGTGACTCTTCTCCATGTACGGATTGCTGGAGGAAGACGAGGACGACGTCTGATGGAAACTCCGCTCCGATCGGTAGGCAGAAGAGTTGCTCGCACTCATGGATGGCAGAGGTTGCTTGAGGAGGCAGAGTGAAGGGAGAAGGCAGAGGGGCTCACTTCTTCTTCCACACTTTCCAACTAAATGCGACAAGGCAACACTTTGTCTTTGGTCTCTACTTTTATCTTCTCATAATCAATCGTAATTTGTGTTCGATGAGGTCAATGCATCCTGTTATATTGGCACTCTTTAGCGACCAGTCCCCACCCCCTTATACCCCATATAAGCAGTGCCAGTCCTTTTGTGGACAGGAGGTGTGCACGTGTGTGATAATGGGCTATTTTTATCAGCACACGGCACTGAGCGACTGGGAAGGCTCTGTGCTTGGACAAGTTAATCGAGACCGGCTGCGAGTGAAGTTGTGTGTGCGTATGTGAACAGTTGTCATTCCTGCCTCACCATCCCTGAAATAGATTCTCTCTGTCTCCCGCTCTCTCTCTCTCTCTCTCTCCCCCTCTCTCTGTCTGCGTCTTTCTCTATCTCACTCTGTGTGTGTGTGTGTGTGTGTGTGTGTGTGTGTGTGTGTGTGTGTGTGTGTGTGTGTGTGTGTGTGTGTGTGTGTACTGTGCTGCATCACCCAGGTACAGGGCTATTCAACACGTGGCTCACAAGCCGCTTCAGTCTCATTAGTTGTGAACTTTGACTTCAGAGGTTTCACATTGTTTTAAAACATCTAAATGTAGTATGCGAGCATATTGATAGTCAACCGAACATATGATCTGGTTCGTTGCCTGCAAGCATTACTGTGGGAATTACAAAGGCAGAGAGAGAAACACTGATTGTTTTTATTACCTGTCCAGTGCAGCCTTGAGATACAAGTTTACTTTCTTCAATGCTCAAAACACTTGCAGCTCAAATAAGTCTTTTCACACTGAATTGCGCTGAAATGCGATTCATCCTTTCCAGCTTTCCCCCCCAAAAACAAGAAGTTGTTGTGATGTGGATTTCAATGAGCAAATACTGTATCACACTCCATAATATTGGACTTTCAGTAATGACATCCTTCATTCATTCATTCTAAAAAGTTCATATTTTGTCGAGAATGAATTTGATAGCTTCATTATTTTTCATGTCCAATTAGCATTTTTAAAAACACATTTTGCCACTTCCTGTCAACTGAAAACACGTGATCCGTGATTGGTTGTTGCCTCAGCCCTGGAAAAGGTGATGTCATTTTCAGTCGACGGCAAATGGCAAAGTACCCTTTCGAAGGTGCTTATTGTACATGAAAAATAGTTATGTCGTTATCAAATTCATTATTCACAAAATATTAGTTTGTTCCTGCTGAAAATGGCAAAATTCGTAAAGTATCCCTTTTAAATGGATATATTCCTAAATCATGAACAGCGAATAAGCACCAGTTCATGAATGACTTGACTGTAAAGCTGTGACCAATTATGCGGCTTGACATGATAAGATCATGTTGCTGTGCTCGTGTAAGCGTTGGTTTGTTGTGTGTGTCTTTGCAATGACGTGAGCTGTTCTGTTTACGCTCCTCTATTTGGCCACCCGTGCTGTATCCTATCCAATTAACTCATGAGTGTAATTTTTGGACCAGAACAATGAATCGAATAATTCCCTTAGGAAGCTACATTCCCAGGAAACTGCAGCACATTCACGAAATTCCTGAGAGCAATGACATTGTTGTGACACATGTAGGACAGAATTGTTCATATTTTCTTTCCAGGTCACATCAGTTGTCGCTAGGCAGAATTTGTGGTGCTCATGTTCCATAGAGGCCAATGAAAAGATGCCATCACGAACAAGGTGTTGACACCACCGTACTTAATACTGTACTTACAAAATTCCGCCTAAGGAATACAATATTCATTCATTCATCTTCCGAACCGCTTTATCCTCACTAGGGTCGCGGGGGTTGCTGGAGCCTATCCCAGCTGTCATCGGGCAGTAGGCGGGGGACACCCTGAATTGGTTGCCAGCCAATTGCAGGGCACACAGAGACAAACAACCACGCACACTCACACTCACACCTAGGGGCAATTTAGAGTGTTCAATCCGCCTGCCATGCATGTTTTTGGAATGTGGGAGGAAACCGGAGCACCCGGAGAAAACCCATGCAGGCCCGGGGAGAACATGCAAACTCCACACAGGGAGGCCGGAGCTGGAATCGAACCCGGTACCTCTGCACTGTGAAGCCGACGTGCTAACCACTGGACTACCGGGCCGCAGGAATACAATATTTATTTATTTATTTATTTATTTTTAACTTGATTACTTTCTAATAGACACAGAAATGACCTACCAACTAAGCTCTGAGTAGGTCGGAAAATATTTTATCTCCAAAGCGAAGTTGCGAGCCAAACAAAGATGGAAAGAATGAGCTGGAAAACAAAGCTGCCCGGGTGTCGGGGACTTAGCGGTGTGACGCTTAGTGACTATTAATACAGTATCTGCAATTCATGACGTCTGGCTGATGACATCCACAACACTCAAATTCAACTTTGTGGCTTTGTTAATGTCTTTGATATATGTTGCTACGCCCATTAGACTTCAATGACGAGCTGTTTACATTGTTGGTACACCACAAGCCCTTGCTTGTTCACAAATGTTGAGTACATTTGTTGGGAATAATTGCAGTGGGCTGTTCAATGCACATGTGAAGCAGATGTAAACTGCAGTTCAGGCAACTCGTTTAGTGAGTGACAGGAAGTTTTTTTTTTCCACCGACGACTGTAAAATTAGCTTTTTTTTTTTTTTTTGAAAAAGAAATATGTACCCTGCAACTATATTTGCTTGCAACTTTGTGTTATTTTCCTTCACTTTCTGCAATTGAACATCATGTTATGTTTTGGAATACAATGTGCAGTGTTCCCAGTAAAATTTGCAATTATGGAAATAAAAGCTATTACAGTGGTGCAGTGAGATATGAGTGACCCGACTTGCAAGTATACAGTATTTGATATAATACCCATTTTGACGATGGGAAAGTCCTCAAAGTGGCCATTTCTTTGGCCAAAGACAATGACACAACGCTATCGTCTCTGCCAAAGCTTAGTTTTTAGTCCATTCGGATTTAAAATTAGGTGCAGGTGGACGTAAAGTTATGGCCAATGACTCTATGCTACACTTGTCGATGCAAATAGGCAAGAAAGGAGCCAGCATCAACAGAAATAACTGTGGTCAACTGTCAGAAAGAATGTTGAAACTGACCACATATTACAGCTACAAGAAAACGGAGTGACTGATGGGATGTGTTAGTTGAAAGAATGAAAAGTAATGTACTTAAAAGAATGAATGTGATCGCATAATCCTGCCTGGCTCAGCAGTGACATTGAATCTGTGCTGTGCGTTTGTTTGTGTACATTCCGAACAGACTGTGTGTCCGTTTCAGCTGCTGTGTGTTACATAAGGGCGGCAGACAGGCAAACACAGCCCATCACCATAAATGGTGGAAGCATGGAAGGTCTTATCATGTTACATGTACATTTATTTTATTTGTATGTTTGTATGAGTTCCAAGTGACAGGATGTGCGTCTTTGTTCAAGCCTCGCTGAGCGTCAGAGCTGCGATTAGATGTATTTATTTTTCTGGACACTTCAGTCTGTTTATTTCTTGGCTGTTGTACAAATAAAGGGCTGGACATTTTTTAAAGTAATTCATAAACATTTGTAATCATATTATTTTTATTGATCATAATGATCATTCATTAAATACTTCAATAAAATAGAAAAATCCATCCATCCATCAGTGCATCCATCCATCCATTCCTTTTCTGATCCGCTTATGTTCACAAGGGTCACGGGCGTGCTGAAGCCTATCCCAGCTGTCTTCGGGCAGGAACTGGTTGCCAGCCAATCGCAGGGCACACAGAAAAACAACCATTCGCGCTTATAATCACACCTAGGGACAAAGTAGACCTGCCACGCATTAACCTGCCACGCATGTTTTTGGAATGTGGGAGGAAACGGGTGTACCCGGAGAAAACCCACACAGGCATGGGGAGAGCATGCAAACTCCACACAGGAAGGCCGGAGCCGGAATCGAACCCTGCACCTCTGCACTGCGAGGCCGATGTGCTAAAAAGTCGCTCACTGTGCCAAAAACTAGAAAAATGTCAAATGAATATGGAATGAGGGCGGGGTAGTGATGGATATTTGAACATGTCAAGTACACGTTGAAGTGTTCATGCATGACGTTCGCACTCTGATGTCGAAATGCGTCCCTTCGCACAAATTAGGCCACCTAGTGGACGATGGTGCCCCCACAGATGATAATACCTAACGAACTGTGCTTTATCTGCACATAGGGAGTGCCTCTGCACTGAATTACCAGATTAGATTTTTTTTGTTTTGTTTTGGGGCTTTTTGTCCAAACAGAGTCCAGCTCCTGTGTGCTACCATGTCTCTTGAATCAACCAAGAGCCTTTAGAATTAGTCATGCTCGTGGGCCATGTAATTCAAATTATATTAATAATTGGAATGTTTCTTTAACAAATCGGATTGCAGAGTAGTTTCTGAGGGCCAGCATTTTTCTGTCCTCTGATTTGTTGGTCTGAGGAAAACAAGGATCAGGTGTCTAATGCACATCCTGCCCTTGTGTTCAATTATTGTTAATCAAAATCGACTCAGCTTTTGCCTTTGGTGGACTGTCTCCATAGAAACATGTTTTGTATGTTTCTACCTTTCTGTGTGTGTGTGTGTGTGTGTGTGTGTGTGTGTGTGTGTGTGTGTGTGTGTGTGTGTGTGTGTGTGTGCGCGTTTGTTTGCGCGTGTGCGACTAATGCTGTCAGATCTCAAATCTCTAAAATAGCACAAGTGCTAATTGGAAGTGTGAAGGGGAGGTGGAATTGAGAAAAGTAAAAACAGTGTCTGCATTCTTGCCTCAAGGCCAGTGTAGGTGTGTGGGCATGTTTATGAGTAACAGCGGTCATGAAAGACATAAATATGTTTGCACACCTCTTAAAGGGAGCCTGACTTTGAGACTCAGGTCTCAAGTGGAGGTAATCATTGTGTAAGGTCAAAGGTAGAGTATTCATTAATGAACATGGACTTACCATTTCAATGCCACAAGATTCACTTTTAGTGCATGTTTTGAGAGAGAATAAAATTTTGGTGACATTTATTTGCATGCCCTGTTTGACATCAGGACTGTAAGACTGTGTTTTGTTCTTCCTTTTAGTAAATCATTCCCTGGTGATTTCAGATGAAAGACAAGTAGCAATCTTTCTCCAAAGAGTTAAACTTAACAGCTCTCCCAAGTGTGACTGCCCAATTGTCTTAATGCCCACAGCAGTACCTGCACACACACGACCTTGCCAACACATCGTACAACACATCCACTGTATTCGGGTAAGTCTCTTCAGTTTGGATTTTAGCTTCGATAACCAAGCAGTTCCATCCAGGGATTTTTAGCTCGTGCTTCTTTGAATTAACACAAACATTTGAAGGCACCATGAGGCTCCTGGATGAGTCTCGTCAGCGTGAAAATGACGGAGGCAGTCGCATGCACAAGAGAAGAATTCAAAACAAAGAGACGTTCCAGAGTTGGACGCTGCTCCCCGCTGATCCACAGAAACCATACAGACGCTCCCGGGGGTTTGTCAAAGGTCTGACATTTGACTCTGATCATTGCAGATGCCATCAATTCATCACAGGCGTGCCCAAGTGCATTTGACATTTACAGTCTTAAGATAATTGAGGTCAAGCTTCTCTTTGACTGCTGGACTTGGTTACAGTGGGGGCTTTACCACAGTAGTATGCCGAGCATCCATCCATTATCTTGACTTGAGGCAATAGCTGTGGAATGCCTTGAGTTCTCCCCAGAAAAGTTGGGCAAAGAGAATGCGTAGGGGGAAGTCTGAGACTTGACTTTGGGTGCCGCTCCTGTTATCTGACCCCAGATAAGTTGAAGAATATGGATGGATGGAAAAAGACCTGCATAAAAGCATAAAACAAAATCACACACATGGCTTGGGGGATTGACAACATGCCGCTAAAAAAGAAAATGCTCCAGAATTGGTTTTCTATTGCGTAATGGCCTGACTTGTGTATAAAAGATGTATTTCTAAATACAAACAACCAGAGTCGAACATGTTCACTGTGGTTTGCTACCGCACGATTACAGTGTGGCAAGCGAGGAGGGACACTCTTGGAAGCAGATAGGGAAACAAATGGTAAATCCACAATGCCTAATGGACCCAACTCAGCTGCGGAGGCGTTGGCAGGGCTGATCAGTTGAGCGACTCAGGCCACTCACGAAACCAAAGTATTGCTTGCGCTCTCACCGGGGCGGTGTCTCGGTGAGACTAATTTGCCCGGAGGTCAGCGTGGGCTCAGTCTCACCTTCACATGGTCTAGTCTAGTGGGTCAGGCGTTGTTACATAGACTTGGCAGCGACATCCCCGCGATAGGTCCTTAGACTCCTTGGTTTCCAACAGGTTGAAAAGGTTAGTCTCTGAGACATGCTTGAGGCTTGGAAAAAGGCTCGAAAAGGTCACTGTTCAAAATCTGACGTTTACAATTCACCGCGACTCCCGAGCAATCCAGATCGTTTCCAGGAGGTGTCGCAGCGACATGAGACTTGAGCCTCTATTAGGTCGCCAATTCGTCTACAGGCCAGTGAAGCCCTTTACAATGCCACTGATTACCAATTCGCACTCCACGGTACACTTGCCCTCTAGATTAGTCTTCAAATTGCTCTCATTTCTTCTGTCACTGTTGCTCAAGCAGAGAGAACCTTTGAAAGATCAAGTTCATTAAAACTTACTTGGCCCCAGTATCATAAGCAGCAACTTCACAGTTGGGGTGCAAATATCATATGAGGCCATGATGGATAATTTTGCTTCAAGGAAGGCTAGAGGGCAACACTTTTGAAATCCTTTACATACAAGAAAACAAGGACATGCTTGAAAAATAAAAGGCAAATATGGCATCTTAATGTATAATTAGTATGTTGTTTCAATTAATGTGTTCTTTCACGTATTTTATTTATCGACTTGAATTCATATTTGTTACCCATTTATTATCCCATAGGTTATTTTTTGAAGCTAAAATATTGCCTGGAAAGAGTGTGCGGGATGGAATGGTACGTCTATGCTGCTCTTGGAATGTTAAGCGCCATTCTCAGCTTTCTTATGGACCTGAGTGTAAGCAAGCTCCTGACAGGTACACAAACACACATGGAGAGGATGACATTACCCTTTGCTGCAAAGTTTAATAGGATATTGTACAAAACAAACATAAAACAAACACTACGTTGTCCTTGTACGGCTTGCGCTATTTTCAAGCGACATGAGCATTCGTGCAAATGTGTAATTGGGAGGACCCAAGCTCATTAAAAACTATCAAAGCGCTTTTTGGAATAAATCCTACCAAATAATTTTCAAAGGCCAACAATTTCAACCGGATGTTTTTTCACAGACATCTCCAGTAAGAGTGGAATGATTGAGATTTTGTGTGTGTGTTTTTGTAGCTCACCAGTGGCTTTATAGCCAGCTGGAGGGTAGCAGTCTGCTCCAGTTCTTCTGTTGGACTCTTTACCCAGCATGCCTCTGTGCTATCTCAGCTTCACTCTGCCACAACATCTGTCCCTTCTCCACAGGTCTGTCTGCCACTGCACAGGTACTGTACATGGCAATGATAACGCAATCTACTTAATGTCAAGTCACCTTTCAAAGCGCACAAGGATGACATACAATCAAACAGTTAAATCAAGGCGAAAACACAGGAAAGACATTAAGGTCCAAAAAAATAGACTTTCTGATCTCTGTGTTACCATTTATCAAACACTCATTAGTCGGGACCAATAAGACATCACACAAAATACAGAGTGGAGTATGCAAGCATCGGTTTCAGAAAAACCTTGACTCATAACCTTCATAAATATTATACTAAGGTCAGCTGATAAGTGTCTCACATATATGAATATCATATTAATAATGTCTAATTAAAGGTAGTTTGAGCAAACTTGTACATTTCAAAAGGGGGTATACTTTAGTTTGAAACCTCTTGTTGGAGTCTCTTTCTCTCTCTCTCTTTCTCTCATGTGTATTACATATGTATGTATACATATCTTGTATGTGGAAGGAATGACTTACTGACAATGAAATAATCAATGAAATTATCCACAAATTAAACTGTGTCATATTATGTTGAATTATTATGATTAAGAAATCACTTTCATGTTTCAGTTATGTAATGGAGATTGCGTTTATTTTAGTTATCATTCAGCCTATTAAAAAGTAGTAATTGATGGACAATTTAACAAATTAGATTACATTTGATTCTTTTTTTGTTGGCTTCATATGTCTTTTATTTTGACAAACAAACAAACGAGCAAACAAAAAAAAAATCAAAATTTTCCAGCTAGAATGTAAGTTTGAAGTATGGTCGCATTTTTAATTTAATACCTAATTTACCCCCCCCCCCCCAAAAAAAAAATCATCTCAATGGATACTTTTACTGTAGTAAGTGCTGAGAGAAAGTATCCCAGAGAAATGCTTCATTACACTGAGGTACAATGCAAGTATGCCCCCGAGTTGATGGTTAAGTCTTGTAATTTCTTTATTCTTTTTTTTTTTTTTTTTTGTCAGGCTCCGGAATACCAGAGGTGAGGACCATGCTGACGGGCATACAACTGCCACATTACTTATCCCTCACCAACATGTTCATCAAGTTCCTGGGTCTCATTTGTACACTGGCAGCTGGGAGCACAATTTTCCTGGGAAAAGTGGTGAGAGGTTTCTTCCATTGCACATGCATCTTCAAAATTCTGTGTCATTTATTGTAAGTGTTTATTTCCGAACATCAGGGTCCATTTGTGCATCTTTGCACCATGATGGCTGGCTACCTGAGCAAGCTCTGCTCAATACTACAAGCCACAAAGCAGGTACAGTACTGTAAAGAAGCCTTTGACGAAAAAACAAAACAAACAAAAAAAAAAAACCTCAACTGTACAATCCAATGTCACTAGAATTAACAGTACATCTACTGTTACGCCATTGACTTGCTAACGGTTAGCATTGCTTGTTGCAGTTTTGAACCCTTAAAGCATTGAATGGCATTTGAAAACAAATAGTGGAGCAACACATGGAGACATACAGTATAAATAAAGATTTTTTTTAACCATTTGAGATATTGTTTTTAGATTTTGATGTCAGAAAACAATTTAAATTCACCTGTCAAGGCACTCCTGGTGATTCTTTAGTTAATTCTGAAAATAAGATAAGATAACCTTTATTTGTCCCACACTGGGGAAATTTGCAGTCTATAGCAGCAAGATTGTGGGTAGAAAGAAGAAATAAGAAAAACAAAGTGTTTGCATTCACAAAATAAATGTTACAGGTTCAATGAATGAGCGGTTCTGCACATTTTCAAAAGATTTAAATTTTTTGCACCCTGTTAGTAGATCACCAAGACCAAACCAATGTAAACCTAGCTCAGAATGTCTGCCATTTTGGTTATTGCCACTTTTAGAGTTCATTTTGTACACTGATTTCCACCGTGAGTTTTTCCTTACTGCGAATGGAAGCTGAAGCTAGGAGTATTGTTTGACTCATCATAAAATACCAAACCCATATAATAAGTGAATTCTGTCAGGTCAGAGCTTGAACAAACGTGTCTTGTGTGTTGGCCAAACTTGTCTTATGTGTTAAAAAGGACCTGGCCTTCAGAGATTCATAGATGGCCCTACTGGCAGAAATGTA
>CAAKHF010025083.1:8945-26743 GCA_901007745.1 Hippocampus kuda | reverse complement strand
CCGACTACTGCCCGAAGACAGCTGGGATAGGCTCCAGCACCCCCCGCAACCCTTGTGAGTATAAGCAGATCGGAAAATGGATGGAGATATATATATATATATATATATATATATATACACACATACACAGGGTCAGGCAAAATGGTCTGACACATTTGTAGGTTAAATAAAAGTCAAATAAAGTAAAGAAGCAAAAAAGTGTTTTTGTTTTTGAAAAGTACATATAATGCCATTCTGTTTCATTATGTTTTAAAAATGAAGTAGTCAGCCGGTTGATTTTCATTACAATGCAGAGCCAGTAGCTCTGAAGTTGGTAGCCTATAACAAGATCGTGTTTCGAGCTGGTATGGGATCATGTCCACCAAGATTGAAGTGCAAACGGAACGCTCGTTGTGTTGCAGTTACAGATTCGTTTTCTGTGATAAACGTTTCCACAATGAAAGCACGATGCTCACCAGCCCAATTCATGGCAGCAACTGAAAAAGAAATGAAAAACAATGGCATTATAAAGAAACAAAGCAAAATGGCATTATATGAAAAAAAAATGGCATATGTACTTTTCGAAAATAAAAACACTTAGTTTCTTTACTTTATTTGCTTTTTATTTACATTGCTGCCTTCCTATTTGTGGACTAAAAGATCAACAATGATTTCCCCGCTCCCCGCTCGGTTTCCTCTCTTTTTGCAATTTGGTCTTAACCATAAAGGCCTCAACATGGGAGATATACTTTTCATGAAATTTGAAGATGCATCACATTGCTCAATTACGAGCAGAGGCCAAGGTCCGGTTTGCATTTGGTGTGATGGAAAGTGCATTGCTAACAGGTGATAGGGTGAATATGCATGGCAGCCCACTGGATAAATAAAGTCAAATATTGTGATGCAACTCAAGCGAAAAGGAGACAGGAGTGATGTTGAATCAGGCTGCATTTCATGTGAGGAAGTTCACATCAAAACCATAAATGCAGTGAATCTTACCCATTGAAATGCATGCACGTTGAAGCTCCTTCAGCAAGACAATTTGCATACATGTCCGCTTACATATTCAAACATGCTTATGTTTGAAAATGAATGCAAATTATATGAAATGATTGGCACCAATACGTTCTTGGCTGAGGATGGCAGCTTGACTGAATCCTCACTGGGCGTATCCCATTACCTTTCGCAAGCCCAAAAGCCTTGGCCTGGGCAGATGTTGGACAAGCACTCTACCATCAAGCTAAACGAGGAATGTGCATTTCATTAGGAAAGAGATGCTGATGGTAGGAGGTCGATTAAACCTTGTCTGTTACACATACACAAACTCATTTAGACATTGAGGAAAACAAACAAGCACTCAGTCTTCATATAACACACTCACACAAAAGCACAAAATAGAGAGGTGACCTCAAGTTAAAGGTCATCCGACCAGAGGGTATCTCTGTTTGAAAATGCGAGCCTCACAATTCATTGTTTGATGTCCCGTCAGACACCATCAGTCTTGCATGTCAAATCGTGTGGTGCCAAATAGATTTTATTTTTAGCAGTTTATATATATTATATATATATATATATATATATATATATGAAGAGTGTATTAGGTTCTCATTAAATCAAAAGCGTGAGTAAACCAGAGGCACAGTTTTAATTTTGTCAGGGTTACCAAGGGGCAAACTCTCTATCTGTGACCTCTTGAGAAAAGTCAATGCATATCCTACCCAAAATAATAGAACAGAATAAGCCTTCAGTTCCCCAAAGGGGACATTACGGATTCACAAGAGCAGAGTAGAGTAGCAACGCAAAGAATAATATTATAGTCCCAAAAACCTATTCATATATTCTACTGTATGCACATGTTTACAACAGATAGTGAGAGCAGAAGAGCATGAAGCAGCTCTACATGAATAAATACTGGCAGGACAGCGTAGTCATACTAGATACAATTAAAAGGCTGTGAAAAGAGTAGTAGCATGGCAGGAAAACTACCGTTGAATGATCAATGAATAGTCTATATGCGTAAACTGCTTGGGAATCAATAATCACACGCAATTAAAATCATATCAAAAAATAAATAATACTTTCCTCGTATCGCACATTATGATACAAGTATGCAAACTATATCATGGGACCTCCTTTCACTTTTTTCATTTTAGATTTATCCAACACTGGATCTCAGAATGGATCTGGCATTTGAAGTTGTCAATCACAGTTCTAATGAGAGGGCCACCAAAAAGGTTAATATATGACAAACAAGCAAGAAAGAAGGAGGCCCTGTGTTCTGCTATGATACCTGCCTGCTCGTGGGAATCAAGCCCAGATGTGTTATGGGTAACTCCCGGTGTTAGCGGCGAGTTTGGGGGTCATGCTGGGGCGGCTTAGCGCCCCCCTCATTGCACACAGCTGTGCTCGCCATCCAGAAACTCCTCACCTTTGACCTTGTGCCCCCTCAGTACACCTTTGGCAGGAATGCCAGATGATTGGCTACTTTGCTCTCCTTTTCATTTCCTCTTGCCACAGTCCTCACTTACAGCTGCCCGACTATCCCGATGCTGTATGGGCGAGGAATTAAAGAATGTCTGCTCAGGAACACACATGTACTTGTGCAACTAATTATCCATTCAGTCATAATTGCACCCTGATCCCTTATTTATACTGTACATCGACATGCCTTGGAACACAGTTAACCACCCCCTGCCTGCTTGGTTTCAAACTGAAAGGTCATTTATGGTTGAATCCCACAGGGATAGAATACAATTATGTTCGAAGGCCTTTCCGTGTGACAATCTGAGCTATGATCTTGTAAGCGTTGAGACTAAGTACCGTAGAAAACAAGTGTTGTTGTTTTGAAGCGAGACCAAATTACAGCGTGTTGTCGGCACAGTTGCAGTTCTGGAAAATTTACAACACACACTGGAACTTTAGTGCAGTGATCACGATGCTGACAGAAGTCTATTCCGTGTAATTTAACATCTTTCTCTGGAATATTCACATACTGTACCCGTGGGTATATAGTCGCCTTCGCAGTACCATATCAAAAGTCCTTATTAAATTCAAATGGGAACCAAACTCAACAGCAGGGCCTTTTTGGTCGCTGCCCCCATGTGAGATGTAAAGCGGGTGTTTGGACCCAGAAGCGGACACTGACATCAAAACGAGAAAGCAACTTTATTCACCCTTTCAGGGACTGCGGTTACTACAGTGGACAGCTTATCATGTTACATGGTGCATGAAAGGGTTCAACAACAAAACAAGACAACCAGAAATGAACAAAGAGGACATCAGCCCAAACGCATTATGCTCTCAAAAATAAAAAGTAACTAACAGAAAATAACTCGCACACATTAGGAGCAATGTCAAAATACAATAAAGGATAACTTCAAAAACTTGGAACAAGAACTGAATTTTATGGAATGCAGAACAAAATACCAGGACAGAGGATGTAACACCATGTTTCTGGCAAGGAGTGGAAGTTAGAACGGAACATAAATACCGAGGGGGATGAATGATTGGGGACAGCTGTGCAAGGACCTCAGCACACCTGACCACACCCAGCGCTGTCAAAAATCCAAAGGCAGAGAGCAAAACAGGAAGCACAACTGCAAAGATTTCAAAATAAGAAGGCAAAACCAATGACTCACAAAACAGCTAAAACTCATCAAAATGCATTTTCCGAATTTATAGTAATTGTGGAGTACCCAGAAATGGGCAATTCTCATTGGAATATGTTTCATAAATATTAATTGCTTGCTGTGTGGGAAATACAGGTCAAGTTTTGAAATGATGCAGTTTATTTTTATGTTATTGTCATGGGGTTAATGGTGTGATACTGATGGAGTGCGTGTAACATCTTTCACAGGAAAAAAAAAGTGGACCGGTAATTTACTCAATTTTATTGTGTCGAGTGGTTGTACAAAAACAAACAAAAAAATAATTTTGAATCCAGATACATTTTTAAATACACTAAAAAATGATCTAGATCCAGTCATTTTACTAAGTGCAACCACTTGATGATATACATTTGAGAAAATACAACAAAAAAACGTTTTTCAGCGTACACTCTAAATCCACTGGTGTATTAAAAATTTGAACAAAGGGGGAGAAAGAAAAAAAAAAAACAGATATTCAGTGTGATCAGCGGTGCCAAATCCAGGTCCAGAAAGTAAAAAAAAAAATTACCACAGGTTGGCTTTAGCCACTGGTGCTTCTACTCAACTAGAAGGTAAACAAACTCTTGAGTAGAAGCACCTGTGGCTAAAGCCAGGCTGTGATTGGGTTTTTACTTTCTGAACCTGGATTTGACACCTCTGAGTATGATAGAATATTGTCGTGTACAACCATACTCGACTAGTTTATCTGTGTTCTACCGAGTTGTTTTCGTCTCATTGATGTCATTAAAAAAACATACAGACATAAATATAAGATTTGTATCTATGTTCATTGATTTGAGCTCATTTGCCGTAAGGAGGAAATTGAATTTGGAGGAAATTTAAAATCAGCTCTTTAGTGTCATTGAAGAACAACAATTTTCACTTTACCGAAACCAACAAATGACGGTTGGTCATGGTAGCCCTGAAGATATAAGCTTGGATACCAGCGTGGCATCAATTTGATCAGACCTAGAGACAGACGGTGGCCTTTTTACAAAGTTTCACTTGGTCTCTTTCACAGATTTTTTTTAGTCACCGTTAAAATCATCGAGATCGTTCTCATTATCTTCCTTTCATTCATTTTCCTAAAGCTCATCCTGGTCAGATTGTACAGTAGAACATGTATGCCTTTAAAGCAGTTCCTATATTTTGTTCTTCTACTTCTTCCTTTCATAACTTTGCAAATGTGAATTGGGAAATTCTCCATTGTGAGACGAATAAAGGTTTTCTTCTCTTATCTTATACCAGAAAACAATATGTACAAATCACCAGTTCAGTCAATGACAGTGATTGGGAACGCATTCCATGCCAGTTGCATGAAAGTCAACTATTTGAACCCTACTCTACCAATGGCTGACATGCCGCAGTTTGCCACCATTTGATAGAAACACATGGAGAATGACAATGAGGCCCCCCAAGCCTCACTTCTTCCGAACCCATGACCCCATTTCTGGAACATGACTTGAATTTGAGGGTTTAGTCAGTGTATCAACTGGCCTGTTTTAACAAATCTCAACACCATGCCGGGCTTGAACCTCAAGTTAAGCGATTAAACATGGGAACGTAACATAAAAGGGTGTTCAGAATGTGATAGAACGTCAACGAAATTCTATACATAAAATGGAAAGTCAAAGCTTTATCCTCATTGACAAAATAAAAACGTTTCCCCTTGATATAAGGCTTTCCTTGTTACCAACCCTGCTACTTCATGGAGATGAGAAGATGGGGATTTAGTCTGCCACAGATGATGGATTGAAGGAGTGGTGTAGATGAGGTGAGATGTGAGACGCTTGCTTGCTGCTGTGTCCAAATGAAGATGAAAGAGAGCCGTTTAAACTCTTTGCCTTTGTGTTTCATCTCCTTCGAGGCTGGGCTCTGTTCTCTCTCACATGGCTGGGACAAATCCATTAGCTGCGCTGCATCTCAGCTACTGAAGGCGTCACCTTAGCTGCTGTCACTTTGGCGGCAAGTGAAAGTGACAGAGACAGATAACGGCAGGGACCCAGGCATGAGCCAACTAATAACAAGTGAATGCAGAGTGTCTCTAATATTGGTGACTAAAATTAGACCTCATTAACTATCATTCATAAATCATTATTGTTGCTGGATATGGTCGTCTTCTTGCTCAAAGTCAACTGGGCCATCACAACCCCAATGAGGAGAAACAGTATAGAAAATAGATGGATGTATGGACTTTCCTGCTGTGAAATATATGCAGTTAATAAATACCATTCATGAAAAAGAAATGAAATGAGCATTGAAAGGCTTGTTTGTTATTTTGAGTGAGTGAACGTAACTTTTCTATCACGGTCTCAGTTACGCTACTACATTGCAACCTTGGTTTTCATCATTAATCCTTTCCAAAACGTCTGACTAAA
This sequence comes from Hippocampus kuda, assembly GCA_901007745.1. NCBI lineage: Eukaryota > Metazoa > Chordata > Actinopteri > Syngnathiformes > Syngnathidae > Hippocampus > Hippocampus kuda. The sequence continues at coordinate 20,739 of CAAKHF010025083.1, read as the reverse complement.
ACCAAATTATACAAAAAAAAAACCCCAAAACAAAACAAAAAACAACACAGGACACTACAGTATTTAGTTTAGCAAATAATAAAAATCCAAGTACCCTGTTCCGTACATCCCAAAATTGACTGAGTCCAGCTCTTCACTCCTACAGTATATGCCACTGAATGTGTTCAAACTTTCCCACTGCTCGATCCTCTATGGCTGTAGTCAGTTTCATGACAGTCCATCCATCCATCCATTTTCGACAGCGCCTTGACTCGTTGCAGATGATCTCAGCTGACTTTGAGAGGCGGAGTACGCCCAGGACTGGACACCAGCCCATCTCAGCGCATATCTGGACAAACGACGATTCATATTCACATCTAAGAACAATTTGCTGTTTTCAATTAACCTTTGCATTTAACGTGGGAGGAAGCTGGAGTACCCAGAGACAACCCACAACAGTGGAACATGCAAATTCTACACAGAAAGGCCAGTTCTCTGATTGGAAACCCCACCCCCTCAGAACTGTCATTTTGATGTGCTCACTACTAGAACAAAGTTCCATCTCAATCACTGCTTTCGTCATACTTACAATCTGGTTTAAGTTCTTAACATACATATACATAAATAGCAGTTATCCAGTTTTCTTTCGAAACAATAAAATGTCCCTTTTCTCAGGTTCTTCTCGTTCAGTCAAACCCCTTGTGACAGCCAATATGTTCCAAAAAAAACAACGTGTGTTTAGATCACTTTTAGGTTATATCACCGCTTTTAAAAAATGTATTACAGGAATATGTTGCAGGAGATTAGTTTACCTGACATTATGTTCTTGATTTTAATTTATTCACTTGTCCAGTCTAAAAATGCCTTGTAAGAAATTCACACTTTAAAAATAGTTTTAATTCACTTCCTTTTCACTCTTTCTTTGAGTTTGCAGCTTCGACCTTTGCAGTATTCATCTTGTGTTAGAGTCAGACAAGATGCACTTTACAATATTGTGTTCCACACCTTCTGTCTTCATCCAGCTAAGTGTGGCAAGAAAGCCCTGATGGCACAAGGTGTTGTTTTCAGAGGATGTTTAGATGTTGAGGAGGAACCCCCCCCCAAAACAAAACAAAACAAAACAAAAAAGCTGACCAAGCAAGAGCCTGGAAACGGGTAAATGTCCAAGTACCGTTCATTTTATGTCTTGGCCAGAACTATTTAAAATAAGAGCCTGCCAGACAGTCGCCGTATTTTGTTTCATTCTGTTGGAGCAATACATAACATTAGCTGGTGTGCGATGTCTAGCAAGTCACATTGAATAAAATCTACCTCTTGAATGGTTGAAAGAGAGTAAAGTAGTATTTTATTGAATTAATCCCTTGCTAATAGAGAGTTTACATCATCCCCAGACGACTAGATGTTGTTCTGTAATATGGTTTTATTGCAAGCCATTGGGCAAAATGAGATTGAGTTCTTTTAATGCTATCACTTTAATGGTAGTAAGACAGCGTTAGCAGATTTAACACAATCAGAAAAAAAATGATTGAATTAGATCAGCAAAACATTACTGTCACTGAGCATTTAAGCAGACTCATATCATAACATCAAATTGATGGTGTGATGTAAAACAAACGCTCTCGTCAATATTGGTCACAACATTGAAAGAAACACATTCCATCATTGATACTATTTTATGTAACAATGCAATTCTTTATAAACCCTATAGATCACTTCTCATTCTCAAGATGAGAGAAAAGCTTGACCCATTTAAATTATCACTACTGTAAAAGGGTTGCAAAAAAAACTTTTTGCCTGCCTTCCTTTGGGGAACCAACTGCAAAGATGAGGTACCGAAAGTGTGGCGTTAAACACAATGCAGTCAGTTTACTAGTCGGCATTGACTCCCCTGTGCGACAATGTGAATGCGAGTACGGACCAGCAAGTAGAACTCACCAAGGGAGAGTGTGGCCTTAAACTGAAGCACAAGTCACACCACTAGAATTTTTTTTTTATATTCCCACTGATTAAATACCGTCTTAAATATAAAGAAATTGTTCAAATAAAGAACACACGCAAAATGATATTGACTGTCCATACCATCCCATCTGCTTTTTTTCTAGTCCCTAAAAAGAAGACACATTTGAAAAAAGTTGAATTGACAACAATGGAGAATGCCCGAGACCTTAAGAGCTGCGTTCCCTTTCACTGTCAAAATCATGTGTGAGGTACATTGAGTCATACCATACCACCTCCAATTTTGGAAACACAATCCAGATCGGGCTGAACTTTTCCAAACCTTATCATTGCGAGGTGGTAATTATAGTACCTGTATACTATACAGGTCTGCTCTATAACAGTGGGATTCCTTGCTCCAAAACAGCCTCAACAGCTGAAATTGCTATTGTTTTTCCAGCGTGTTTCCCCAGACAAAAAGTCTCGTATTTCATTCAGAAATACCATATCTGGTAAGACGGTCTTCGCCTTATCCCTGCCCTTCAGTCTACAATTGTGTACTCCTTATGGCAAATTTACTGTGGTTGGACAATTTTTTTATGCTCTCTAGCCTGTCTGAGATACATCTTTTTTTCTGGTCTGAGATTAGAAGACAGCTTGTTATTGCTGTTGCCACAACTCTGGTGTCCGGTGTTTTCCTGTTAGAGAGCTTGTCTGATACGATGCATTGAGGAGATCACAATCGAACCATTCCAGTGATTGATGCTTCCCGCAAAGCCTTCTGGGATGCTATGTTTTCACATATAAAAAAAAGAGAACAGTTTTGTTTCTACAAATAAAAACAAATAGAGTCAGATGGAAAATTGTAGAGGGATGGAAAGGGATCACTACTTTGTGGTTCGATGTCAGCCACAAGGTCGCATACCAGAAATCAGGATCCCCCAAGCGGAGCGAGCTTTTTTGTTTCGATGGCGGCACATTTTTAGTGCGCTCAGGGCTGCAACAATCATGGAAATTGGCCAGCTGAAAATGGCCCAGTGGTTCTCACTGGCAGGCACCACCCTTGACATTCAATGCGGCATAAACTCAGCTTTGCCTGACATTTACATTTCATTCATAGAAAAAGCACAAGAACCTAGAATCCATGAAATTGAGCAGCACCTTCGCCTTTACGTCACAAAAAAACAATAGTTTGCCTTCCTGGGGCACTTTTCACTGTACCTCAGAGGCATTAGGCCAATTACCTTCATTCGTAATGTCTCTACTTAACTGATTGGCCTGGTAGAGATGGGCATGGAGAGAGTGAGGGGAGCCGTTAAAACATTGGGAGAATGTGAAGGCATGTGTGTTTTGTTGTATGAAGAATAAGCTTAAGGCTCTTTTTCAAAAGCATCCAAAACAGTCTTCAATAACTACCAGATGGTTCGGGGAAACACTGGGAAAGAACTTGATTACATCTTACTCGTTCCTCTTAATTTTAGTGAAGCTGCGATGCGCTTAACAACACAGGAGCCATTATCCTTTACAGCATATCATCAAGCAGGTGAATGAAAGCGATAAATTGTGTGCTTAAAGTGGACATGTGACTTAAAAAAAAAAACTCCAATGAAGTTGACCAAGTAAGATACTTTCAATCACAGCGCCATCAATACCACTGTTTGCGTGATGCTCGATCTGCTTATATTTTAATAACCACACAATTTTGTTACCCAAGTGCCACAGTGATTAAAGTTAAAAAGAAAATGCAAATTCCATACGTATCCTGTCAGTATTGAGAGTAATGGAACTGTGTGTTTGTGTTTATGTTGAAGCGCTGACAGGAGAGAGTGAGGCAATTTCCCTTTCCTTTTCCAGTGTTGCCAGACAGTTGGGGTTGGCGTCTGTGTGAGCCAATGACCAATGACCACAGCACTGTGGAGGTCACAAGTCAGAAAAAGCTGACTTTTTTTTTTTTTTTTTTGATGTACAGTTTGTCATATCATATACACTTTGCTGACGCAACCCCTTTGGGAATCAAATGGTAAGAAATAGCATGCCAGGTAATGGATCTCTCTCCCTCCTGACAGCCTTCTCAACCAAGCTTGATTCTAAACATGTTGGGGTTTTTTTTTTCAAGCAATGGATTTTACAATTTTACAGCACCTGTACATGCATTCACTCCTATTAAGTTTGATGCAAGTATAACATGGCATAAAGAAAAGATGAGAAAGGTTGCACAGTATTCAGTATATTAGAAAACTGGTTGGTTTATTTCACAGGTAAGGTGGGCAATTGTTAATGTGATCAAGAACAACCAAGGACATGTTTCAGTTTAAAACTAAGAAACAACATGCATTTGCATCCATTCCGAAGGCCTACTGTACCTAAAAATGACCAAATAATTAAATTTGGCCTCTCTGCAAAGCTTCTGTATAAAAGCCTGTACTGTATTGCAAAAGTCAGGATCCCAGAGAAGTCTTTCCACCAATGATTTTGTAGCTAGGCAAACCAATGATTTTCCACTCAAGGCTGGACAACACTGTCTGAGATGTTTTTTTTTTGGATGCACATAACAGATAACAGTGCTACCGTCTCATAGTTGGCACTAGTTAATTGCTTGGTGAAGTCAACACAGGTTTGCAGCCACCATTCTAGATGCGGCCTCCATCCATTCCTTAAAGGGCCAGAGAATTAAAAGTAAATGACAAAAGATGTGTCTTATGGAAGGGTACTTAGTTGCAGATAAAATTTGTATATTTTGTGGTGTGGCTATATTTGAGCTGCACACAAGTTGACAAGTGTGTGAAGTGTTGCATGTGAAGTGCTGCATTCGCGAGTCAAAATGATTTTCTTGTCTTTATGGACGCTCCCTTTTTTTATCCCCACTCCACCGACTTCCACTTTTCTCATCATTTGCCCAAGAGTCTATGGGTAGGGGTGAACTGGCACTCAGCTTCATGAGATGGAGCCATCCCCTCAAAAGAGACAGCAAGACAATGTGTGTGAAGTCTGCTAGAATTATTCATCCTGAGGGATTTTTGACAAAAGCATGTCACCGTCACATTTCGGACAGGATGTGTTTCTTGTGATGATGTGACGGCAAAAGGTCGATGGATGCTAGTTCAAGAAAGCAGGCAAGGTAAGGAAGAGTTCAGGAGAATCTCAAAAAAGAATTTCCTTACAAAAAGGTAAACAAACGTGACGCATCAAAAATTGCCAATCAGAAAAAAGGAAACTTGTGTTTGGTAGACAATACCTTTGTATCGATCATATATGCATGGCAATATATACAGTGGTAGAAACTAGAAAGCCAATGTATATTACCCCATTTTAAATGGTGCCACACTTGTAAGGAGCATGCATTTGTGGGTTGTGCTCATAAAATGTGCCAAATCCTCTCTGCCACCGCCAAACTGCTTATTTTGCTGTCGTTATTCATTCTTGTTGTTATTGACTTGACTTGTTTTATGAAATACATGGATGCCTAACCAGTCCATCGGGATCGTTCGGTATAAATAAAAAGGTATGGAACTTGACCTTCAGTTTGGTGGTGGTGCTCACTCGAAACAATACAGCATCTTAGTTCAGCGGAACACCAGCTATTAGTTGCAACGTATAGCAATTTTTCATGGTCACATCTCATATGCTCAGTCAGCTCTGTTGACATCCCACAAAATGATAAAAAGCATCTTATGAAAGAAAAGTTTTCACAAAGAAATACTGTCGTCTATCATGCTCAAGTATCCATTATTGCGCTGTATTAATGAATAAAACCGTAAAAGCAAGATACAATTGCAACAAAGAAGCACAAGAGAGCGACTCACACCATCATCGGCGACAGGTCAAGATGACGCCACACAGGACACGGGATGCAGGACAATGAACTGAGAATGTCTGAAAGAAATCATGGAACAAAATACAAAGTGATAGATGAGACGAGCCACACCTGGATATGACACAAATGATTGGAGGGTGGTGATTGGTTGACAGCAGGGGCAGGGCTGATGAGGATTCGTGGTAACAGAGACAACGAGCGGACTGAGAAAGCTTGAACATATGACACAGGAAAACAAGACATAACATGAACCAAAACTAAATCCTATCAAAGCACAATGCAAAAATACAACGTCTGGCCATTGAATGTATTGTGTGGAAACCACGTGACTGTCGTGTGAAGTGTGTTGCACTTAGACAAGTTTATTATACAGGTTAGTATACAAAGCTAATGCTAAAAACAGGCAGTTTTTACAAATTTATTGTGTTTATTTGGTTCCCCGCTGTGTGCGACCCGGTGGACGACTGGTTAGTGCGTCAACCTCACAGTGCAGAGGTCGTGGGTTCGGCCTTCCTGTGTGGAATTTGCATGTTCTCCCCGTGCCTGTGTGGGTTTTCTCCGGGTAGTGCAGTTTCCGTGCAGATGGTTGCTCGTCTGTGTGTGCCCTGCGATTGGCTGGCAACCGGTTCAGGGTGTCCCCCGCCTACTGCCCGAAGACAGCTGGGATAGGCTCCATCAACCCCCGCGACCCTTGTGAGGGTAAAGCGGATCAAAAAAATGGATGGATGGATGGACGTTTCCCCGCTTGTTAAAATGGTCTGATGTAAAATATGATGCGCATTCATTCAAGGATTCAGATGTTTTGCACGTTATTTTCCATCACAATTTCCATATCACACACAGTCATACCTTGTTTAGAAAATAAAGTAGGTTAGTCTGAAAAAAATCTATAATTCCTGCCGAGTGTGCCAGTGTTGTAGATTAGATGGAGACAAAATTTCACACAGCTACGACTGATTTCATCAGACACGTGTGTTAAATGACCCAGACTACTCGCCTGATCTCGACATGCCGACTGCGATGTGGCCATCCAATTACTCCTGGCTGCCAGCTCGGCGTTGTCAAGGCGCCTGCCATTTACCTTGCGTTTTGTGTGCCAGTCAATTACCCCAATTAATCTGGTGGATTAAAAAAAACAAAAAACAAACACCGGAGACTGTTTTGAGAGAGTCCAAATTAACATTTTCTTCAGCATTATGCGCATTACCGTTAATGACTGCAAGCTGGCGCCTTTCTGACCATTTTAGTCAGATAAATGCTGTTTTGCCAAAGGAGATCATGATTATGCGCTGGCAAGACGTGCAGTCGTGTGCACAGCTTGTTTGGACTCGCAGTTGCTTGCTCTCTTGACAATCTTCAATTTGCCAAAGGGTGAAGACACACTCGCGAAATAAGGTCATGGTTGCAGATGGGGAGAATCATATCTTCAAAGAGGCCGAATCAGAGTTATATTTTTATGAGAAGCGCATGCTTCAAATCAACTCTCACAAGAAGATACAATAGAAATGCTTTTCAAAAAGCAATCCAAATTTTGAGCTATGAAATGACTGGAGATGCCAGATTGAGCTGATAACGCAGTTAAGGGGTATTTCATTGACTGCATTTCCACTTGACGGTGTGAAACTAAGAATACCTTCTGGCTGCATGTGTAAATCTGAAGAAAACCCAGTTGCTGTGTTTTTAGCCAGGGCATTTATTTGACCACTCTTGTTGAACCCCCACCCCTTTCTTGTTGTCTGTCAATGATGAAGCCAATTTTGCTGATGGGTTCGTTCAAACTAATCACATTGTGGGCCAGGAAGACGGATCAAAGCATTTTACGCCAAGCTCTGTTGCTTCTTCGCTTTCACCAATCCCTTTATTTTAATGCTATTTTCAGCAAATGCAGTCTGGGCATGAGTCACACATTGATGCTGATCAAATATTTATTTGACTGTATAGCTTTTTCAAAGCATTTGTTCTTGCAATGGACTAATTTATAATTGAACCAAGTGAAGACATTTCTAAACCAGCTCTGCGGGACCATGAAGTGTCTTGTAATTTTGTGGGAAAATACGCACTTTTGTTCAATCATTTCAATCTGTAAAGCACACCTCAAAAAAAAAAAAAAAAGTGTCCCTCGTTGATTGACGTTAATGACTTATATCTCTCCATTTTCAGTTATTCCAGTTGTCGCACACCCTCTGACTTCTGTAGATTGTTCTGATTTTTTTTTTTGAGGGGGTGGGGGGGGCGGGTCTCTGATCAAGAGATATGTGAAATAAAACTCCACTTCATGACCTTCCACTCTCTTTACTCTTTTGACATCTGAGAGAGTTTCTGCTAGTTTCCTCAGCTGTTCCTCGGTTTCTGGCCTTGCGATAAGCTGATCCAGCAGCCTCATTCCCTTTACTCTCTGACCTCTCGGCTCCCAGTGTAATTACCTTTCGTTTAATGTAGCGCTGTCTCGCAAAGAGATGATGTCTCATCGGAGCTTGGGAAAGACAGCCTCCTCCCGAAGACCATCACAAAAAAGCTTTTCAAGAATATATTTACATTGGCGGTAAAGAAAGTAGCCATCTGGAAAGGAAATAAAATCTGTATAACTCAACGCCACAAAACTGGTTTCCATTTACACTTGGGGGATAAAGTAACTCCATGCTTTCCATCATGCATCTTTTAACAACACTTATGGTACAGCTAAACAGAGTTCTGCTTAATGCAGATGTCAGAGTTACTGTCCATATTGTTGTGATCAAAAAACATAAACTTCACCAATAGTATCCGTTTTCTGTTGATGGAACCTTTGCCAAGCTACATTCTGTCCATTCCTGCCTCAACCAAATTTGGCCTGCTTCAATCTGAAAACAAATGGCAGTGGCAAGATAGAAACAGTGTATGTAGATAGATAGATCGATAGATAGGTAGATCGATCGCTAGATCGATCCATCGCTAGATAGATATGCACATTTTATGGCATTTGTTAGTGCCTTGTTACAATAGGGATACCATACAAAAGATCTACAGTATTATTGTTTTAAAAAATGTCAATGATGTTAAAAAACAACAACAACTTCATGAGCTACTCTATATATTTAAACAGCTTTAGTCTGTTTGGCAAGTTCAAGTTTCCACTTTTATGCTGGCGATTTACAAGACAAAGATCGAAAATTGCCTCTTTTGGTCTTACCATATGTGCCCAAGTCTATAGTGAACACATTTTTTTCTTTACAAGAATATATTGTATGCAACCCCACTAATCTCAAAACGGTATTCTGATTAATACTGAATTTTTGGAATATGAATTAAGCATCAAGATCCATCCGTTTTTATCCAACTCAGGGGTGGATGTTTTGCCACTTGCTGTCGATTGAAAATAGCATCACAGTCGCTCAGGGCTCAGATAACGACAAGTCATAGCTTGACTTCACTCCCCCTGTTAACAGGCATTCCAAGAGCCACCATTTTCACAGAATACCCTTTACATTGTTCACCTTAAACTTAAAATAGCGTTGTTTTCAGCAATGTATTCTCCTCCAATATTTGCACTTCCTTCCTCCAAAGTATCATAGTGTCAACACTTTTTTAAAATTGAAAGCGGTGTTCTGTTAATCTCTACTAATTGTCACTGCTCCCGTGGTAATCCAGAATAAGGGTAACAATTTTTTTCAATAATGTACATATGTTCATAGTTTAATAGGAACAACTTTGTCAATCTTAATTTTCCAAACAGTTTGCAAATTGAAGCTATTGCTACTCTTTAGCAGTGAACACGCAGTTGGTAATGTGGCACAGGCTGCTTTTCACACAGATGGCACATTTTCAAATTTCTTTCATTGCTCCATTTCACAGCCACTGCCGGTCCCAAGCTTGGATAATATTAGAAGGGTTGCATAAGGAAGTGCATCCTGCGTAAAAACTGTGCAAAACAAATCACATGAGTCACTCACTGTCCTGACCCCTGATGGGACGACCGGAAAATTACAACAGCAGCTGCCCTTTAGAAATAGTAGTCTCATGTCGTCTACCTATTCTTTCAAATCTTCTATTTTTATTTATTTATTTTGAAACAACAATTGATAGAGTAGTAAAGCTAATTATTGGGCCCATAATACAAACTCCAAATCCATTCCAGTTGGGATGTTGTGTAAAATGTACACTAAATTAGAAAAAAAAACAAACAAAAAAACAAAAAGTGTTTGCCTATTGCCGATTGTTTCTCTTTGCTTGTCCTCCTGAGGTCAATCATGTGCTTGTTTTCGACCACATTTTGCTAGTTCTTGCCTTCTTGTATTTCACATGTCAGTAGTTCCGTTTTTACCAGCTTTTTTTTTTTTGTGTAGTTTCGATTGTTTGTTCCTTTCTTTTTTAGTTAGGACTTGCCTTGTGTGCCTTTTGTGTTTTCGATATGTCTTAAGGATTTTACGTTGTAGTTTTGCACTTTTGCTACCATTATTTTTTTTTTCATTTGTTTCATCTGATTTCCACTGGCTCATTTCAGTTCCCATCGTACTCCACCTGTCCACCTGCGCGTGTGCATATTTTTGTTTCCACGTTAGCCTTTTGCTGACATACTTTTTCATTTATATAATGTTCCCCGCTCATGTTTGCAAGCTCCCTCGTTTGAATAAAAATACCGTTCACTCTTAGTATCGTGTTCAGGCTCTGCTCTGCTTTACAGTCTTTGCAAATATTCACTCATTTTTTTTTCCAAGTCTTTGGGAAGCGAGGACATTAATTGTTGAAGCTTTGTCGGTGAAATTCTTTGCCAATCCTGCTTGCTTTACAACTTCAGCTGCTCAAACAGTCTGTGGTCTCTATCGTATTTTGTGCTTAATAATGCGGTACACATTGCCAATGGCACACAGGGCTGGACTGCTGTGCAAAACTTGCACTTTCCTTAAACGTCCTCTAAGGCTGAAGCACAGTGACAGAAAGCTGGTGCCGATTCCGACGAGCTACTTCACCATTTTTCCACCATTCTCGTTTGAAAAATGTGACCGTCATCCAAGTCATTAAAGAGCAACTAGATCACATTTGGCAAACACAAAGTTTCTTTTAAAAGGGCAGTGACCATAGCTCGACAGATTGATGAATGCATAAGCAGTCCATCATGAGGTCCCCAAGAAAAAAGTAAATTCAAAAAAAGTTGATCCTCTCTGGCTCCTTGAGTGGCCCTGAGTCAAGGTGGTGATGGGAAGGAGCGTGAATGATAGATGAAGATGCATGACTGCAGACAGACCATCAGATTAGTGGTTTGTTGTATCTCATGTTGGAGTGTAATCAATCCCGTTCATCCTCTGCTTGTTGGTTTGATCTGCTATCTCACAATGTCTCGTCCCAATGATGGCCAGACACTCGTGCCAAAACTAGAACAGTCTGCAATCTTACAGCCACACAATTACATAATTGCTTTTCATCTAAGCCGTACAGAAACTATTTTCACCATTGTGGTAATAGAAGCCAGCCTTCAAGTTCTGCTGCTTTATCACACATCTTTTGCTGATTATTCTCTTTTACTGGTAAATGGGATGTGATACCCCAAGGATCCCCTCTACTCTTGCCAGTGGCCGATGTTACACCATTTTTCTGAGCTGCACATTGGAGTCCACGTCATTTAAAAAGGAATAATGTCATGTGTCTCTTAAAATATTTTTTTTTAGCTGGCAGAGGGGAAAAATGGGAAACAGCCCTTGCCAACAACTTTATATAAACATATCCACAATTCAGTATTGCAGTAATGTCTCAGCACAGCAATCACCCAGATAAACAAAAATTAATTAAAACCTGAGCGAGAGGCGTAAGTCAATTTCTCTTCCTTTTCCATGCAGGAGAAATAAACAACCCAATCACATTTTCCCACATAAACTTTGGCACAGGGCAAAAATCCACCACTATGTATGTATGTATGTATGTATGTATGTATGTATGTATGTATGTATGTATGTATGTATGTATGTATATGTGTGTGTGTGTGTGTGTATATATATATATATATATATATATATATATATATATATATATATATATATATATATATATATATATATATATATATATATATATATATATATATAGATCCCCCCC
>CAAKHF010025082.1:27115-40829 GCA_901007745.1 Hippocampus kuda | reverse complement strand
AGTGTGATCACAGTCCCTCTGTGTCATCTCTCATCGACCTCTTGAGTCTGGGAGGATATGAAAACCATCTCTCAAAACACACACACACACACACACACACGCTCACTAACAGGAGGGATTGCCATGGCGGTGAAATCCCAAACAGCTGGGCGCCACAAGATCATTTTGTATGGAACCAAGCCAGCATCCATAAAGAATAAAATCTACATGAAACCGACATTTCATTAGATAGGTTTACATAGTTTAAAACTACAGCTTTGGAGGGAGGGGGTGGCAGGGAGATTGTGTACTACATGGTATTACTAACATGGACCCTAGTGCATAAAAAACTAATTATAAATTAAAAACTGAAATGATTTCCAAAAACCGTGAATGTAAATACAAAGTGAAACAGAATTAATGATCTAAACAACTATTTTTTTAAAATTTCTATCAGGAAAATATTAACAAGTGCTCCTTATCAATTGCAATCTTTTCTTTTAAACACACTGCCGACGCGCGCGCACACACACACACGCAGAAAGAGCCTTACCTGTCAACATTGAGACACAAACAAACAAGCACAATAAACTTTGCATTTCCGATCGTTTCATGCAGCTAAAAGCGGTCAATCTCAAATCCACGATCATTTGAACAATTCCAGATAGACAATAATGAACTGATATGACCAAAAAAAGCGAAATGACACTAAGCACGCTTCGTGTACTGTCTGCTTTAGCTTCGTTTTACCTTGTGTGCGTTTGTGTGTGGACCGGGACAGCCCGGGGAGGCGGGGTCAAAGTGCCGATGACGTCAACGCCCTGACGTCGTTTGTTGGCTTCAGCACCGCGGAGAGCTCAATCGCCATCCCCCGCCCCCCGAAAAAAAAACATCCTGACATGATGAATCGACTACGTAACGCGTGATCGGAGGTGTTTGGGTGCGCGCGTGCATCCCCCCCCCCCGCGCGTGCACGTCGTGGGTTGGTTTGGCGCTGCAGCCGGCCGCCCCCCTTCATCTCCAACGACGACAGGCTCATGAGCGGGTGATAACGTATTTCTTTTTTTGTCTTGCGTGCGTGCGCGTGTCTATGTTTTTTTTGTTGTTGTTGTCACGCAGTGGCTGCCATCTTTACTAGGTCATTTCATTAGGCACACCCGCAAAAATGCTTGGCGGAGATAATCCTGTAATAATCGTCAACAGCTGGTTTCTTATCGTGGCTGGGGAACCTGTGCTGCCGCATCATTCTGCGGGCGTATTGACAGAGTGGTAATGCGCAGCAACAGCGTCGCGTCCGACGAGTTTCAAGATCAACAAACCAAACCGAGAGATGACACAGTCCGCTCCCAAAGTATTGGAACGGCAAGGTCAATTCCTTTGCTGTGGTTCTATACGGCAGACGTTTGGGTTTCCGATCAGTCAAAAGGTGAATTTGAGACAAAAGTTCAGAATTGCAGCTTTGACTGTATTTCGCGGTATTGACATCGAGATGTGCTCGACAACTTAGGAGAGTGAGCACCCATACCTGTCAACGTGTACGTTTTCCCCGTATTTCATACTTTTTTTTTGTCATTTCAAATCATGTACGGCGTATTACAACTTTTATACGAAAAATAAAAAAAAAAACAAAAATTGTGAAACCGATCTCACAAAGACCATTTTGGCTCAAATCCAGATCGTCTCACCTGCTGGTAGCCAACGACAATGCCGTTGTCGATCGCTATTATTTTCACGGCAAACCAGCAAAAGTAATCCTTAATCGTATATTTTTTTTTCATCGCTGCGTACGGTAGGCTTGATAAAGCATAAAGTGCTCAAGCGCGGTAAGCCGTTGTCAGGGTATTTGTTGCTTTGTAAGGGGAATCGTAATCATTTATAAGGGCAGCTATTAGCCGAGGTTGACAGGTATGAGCACCTTTTGTGTGAGGCGGGCCACAAAAGAATCGGTACACATGGCTGATGAGTGTTGCTCGTTGCTCAGGTGTTGTTGCCTTTTAGATTGACGCCTGTTGCAATCTGTGATGTCAGATCTTGAACACAAGTCATTGAATACAGTACAGTGGACGTGCACCTGTTCGGGTTCCGAAAGAGATTTTCCAGACAGCTATGAGCTCATTTCTAAAATCAGAGTTCACAACAGGCTTTGAGTCGCTAATCACCTTCTGAGGTTCTCGACTAAACTCACGAGTGGGACTGTCAATAGAGATGCGTTGAAGACGATGGATGATTATGATGTGAGATCACCTGGTTGCCAGCCAAAGCGTTCAGAGTGGGCGTGGCTCACAGGATGACATGTTGTTGTTGTTGACATTCTCCCAATACCAGCAACCCAATGCCCGTCGCACAGCACGTTCCAGTTCAACCGCTCCGCGGCCCGCTCTTGGCTATCGTGCACGATCTTGCGTTCCAGTGCCAGTTAGCTCACCCCTGGGTGTCATGCCAAACCCCAGCTGTGTGCCATTGGGGCTTGATCGAGAGCTCTGCTGCACGCAGTCAGTGGAAAAATGTCCCGGGGCTAAAAAAACATTCCATGGAAAGTGACATTTTCTCCCGAATCTCTCCACCGATCATACTTGAGGGTTCCGAAGCGATAAAGATCCGATTGTGAACAAGAAGGAGCCACACGTAAAGGTGAGCGAGTGGAACTGCTTCCTCATTTCTTTTTGGCGCACGCAGTCTTGGACGGCTCGCCATCGCTTCACTTCATCCAGTCTTTGTCTGCATTGTTTCTGCGCAATTCACGTGTCTCTGAAGATGTACCAGCTTCAGTGACATTTGAGAGGCAAACATCTCAATGCTTGACAACGGATTGATTGCACGTAACCCACCCAAGCGTGCGCAGCCATCTCGATGGAATTCTCTTTCACCACTTAGCTCGAAAGCTTCTTCATGAACATCTCGCCTGGATTACTGTCATGCACTTTATTTCGGAGTCAGCCAGTCCTCCCTCGAGCGACTCCAGTCGGTCCAAAATACTGCTGCTCGGCTCCGAACTGGAGCTCGTCGGAGGGAGCGCAGAAGTGCAATTCTGGCCTCCCCTCACTGGCTCCTTGTACATGTTGGAGTTCATTTTAAGATGATTTTCTTTGTCTTTCAATCTTCCAATGGCCTCGCTCCACCTTGCGCATCTGCCCGATGCCTCACGTCAGCGGACTGGACGCCGATTGCGCGGACTAAGCGGAGCCTCAGAGGGAGGTTGAGTCTTTTCTGTTGCCGGTCCCTCCCTTTGGAATAATCTTCAGTGAAATGTTCAACAAGCTGTCCATCTTTCAAACTCATCTCACAACACGGTGCTGTTGTTTGGCTTTCAACTCGGCGCATGTCCCATTGGTTCATGAGGCTTCACTTTGCCCATCACTAGTTGACAGCATTATGATGCACGTCGGCTCTTTTTTCGGCGGCCGCTGTGGCGCATCACCGCTCACACATCAGAGTCTTCCAAGACATCAAAGTAGCATTTGCCACACTCCTTGGCCGAAGTCTTGTTTTTGTGGAGGGGGTTTGGCTCGATGCGATCAGGCGTACTGTACGTAGCGCTGGCGTCTGGTTGAAACCTCCCATGTCAAAATTTGGGGTTTTTTTCCCCACAGCTCTACTGGTCAGTCACCACATGTGGGCGCTATTTTAGACAAATTACGGAACAATCGAAAGCATTTTGCTTGCGTCTTTGTGACGATGCGATGTTAATGGTTGAACAAACATGCTATTTTATTATTTTTTTTTTGTTCTCCGACAAACGATGGTTTTCCCTGTATGAGGAATCCGCCCGACGGCAGCGATATTTCAATCGGAAACTCTTGGACGCTGAACTCAAGCGTGAACATTTTGGTAAGCTACGCTATGTCACCGAATATTTTGGCTCAGCCGCATCTGAACCAAGTGGCATTCCATTCTCAGTTCGTAGGCTTTGTCATGACGTCACTCCAGCCTTTCCGGGGAACACTTGGTGATGTCCAGGAAGGCTCACAAAAATGTTTATTGCAACATTTCACCACCTTGTTGAACAAGAAGATCAGGACTCTGCGCAGGCCAGTCAAGATCATCCATTTTAATCTCTCGCATCCATGGGCTCACAGCATAAATCTGTTCAGGGGCGCGTTAGACCAGGTGGTGATCATGTCACAGACGTTTGCAACCCGGCGAGTTGAAAAAAGGTCCGCTTACGCCTTTGTGGGCCAGATGACTGACTCCATTTGTCGGCAATCCAAGTGGCTCCTCTGTCGCGATATGAGGGCAAAAGTCTGCTGCTGTGGTTTCGCGGCGTTTTACATCATGTTCAAAAAGCCTTTTCTGTCTCTGGCCTCCTTTCCGCCTTACCTTTGGGTCGCAGGGGCAGCAAGCAGGAGCTGCGATGATTTCGGGCACATACGGCAACGAGAAGCCCCTGGTGATCCGCGTCTCCTTCATGACGTGCGCCCTGGGCATCGTCTCCCTGCCGCTGCTGGCCCTCGTCACCTGCGTCGTCATCTCGTCCATCTTTCACTTCGAGGATTCCACGAGGACGCACTGCCATGTCAGACCAAGATGACAAAACGTCCTTTGGCGCAACACACACTCGCCGTTTACCTCGTGGCGTGATTTGGTTCGTTCCTCGACAGGTTCCCAACTACCTGCCGTCCATCAGCGCCGCCATCAGCCTGAGCCCCGAGTGCCACATCTGGCGCTTGTGCGTGGGCCTGCACTCGGCGCCCCGATTGCTGGTGGCCTTCGCCTACTTCAAGTTCTACAAGGTGCGCTTCGCCGCCTGCCTGCCCGAGAGCGCGCTGGCCTACCTCAGCCTGGCCTTCTCCGTCTCCGAGAACCTCGGCCTGCTGCTGCTCACCTACGTGTCGTCCAGCGAGACCTACGGTGAGTACTCAAGGGGGCGTGTGGCTCTTTCAGCACCGAAAGGGTTGCATGGGGTCCTTTCAGCTGCCCTAACTGTTCTCGGTGAGAGGGTTCCATACCCGCAGGACGAACACCCACTCCTTTTCTAAAGCGGTGTCGCACCCATTTGGGATGCGCGTGTTTCAACACACCCACTTGTCCTGTTAAATGTGTGCAACATCCACCATTTTCCTTGAGGGGACCACACCTGTAAGTGACGTGGGTGTTGCGACATCCACACTACTGTACACCCACGCTTTAACCCAAGTGTGTTCTGTGGGTGTGTTGCAACCAGGGTGGCAACACCCACACTTTTCCTATGGGGGGTTGCACACGTTGGGGAAACTATTCCAATAAAAAGTCTTCAACACGGCATATTTTTCCCACTCCCATGGGTAAAAAGGTTCCGTACCCACATTTTTTGAGGAGGGCCCTTGCACCCATGTGGGTGTGTTTCAATCCCCCCCACATTCCATACACACATACACACGGAGCGCAAGAAGAAGCAAATGTTTGCAGGTGTGCCCTTTCTTTAACGCAAGCGTGGCCTTCCCCTTTCCGTCGTAGTTGTCCACAAGGAGGGCTTCGTGCTCTTCATTCTCAGCTCCTTCGTCTACATGCTCATCACGTGCCGTCTGTGGAAGGTCATCAAGAGGTATTCCTTGAACCCCGAGGTAAGTCGCTCCTTGCGGCGTACGTTTTTCACACCGCTCGCTACCCTGACGTGAGCGTTTCATTTTGTTTGTGTGAGCACGCACCTCATGGCTCCATTTCAAATCCACTTTCTGATTGAAATAAATGCCGTACAAACTGACTGACTGTTAGCAAGCAAATCAGCGCGTGAGATCGCAGTAGAGGATGAGATGGTACACAAGCAACCAATCAAAACGACGTCATCTAGTCAATTAAGAGCAGCAAAACCTTTGTTTTTACTCGGATTTTTGAGCCTGCTTGTATTATGAGTGCGTTGAACAAGATTCTGGCCGCGTGTGCATGTTACTGGAATGAAACCCTGACTGTGGATGGTATGGCATACACTGACTTCCCAGTTACAGTGCGGATTACCAACATGCTCAGTAAAATGTTTCATCACCTCGGTCACCCCGCTGAAAAAAATTTATGGCTAAGCCCCCGGCCCCCATCTCCCCACAAATAGCGGTGGTCTGCACTATATCAGATCATCAGAAATAATGGAAGAAAGTACTGTCGGTCGGGTAATAATAAGGATTGCCCCCATCTAATGCATTTCATGCGCTTTCCTCAAGAGTGAGACGTGAGTGTGATGACTCCGATTTAATTTCAGTGTGTGGTCACCATTTTTGAACAGATGATGATGATGATGATGTTGATGGATTGTTGGTCATTTGTTTTTGTCATTTTCCCAGGATGCCAAATCCCATCACTGGAAAGTGCGTTTACTAATCCTCAACTTGAGCTTCTGCGCTTTTGCCACATTCTTTTACATCAAACACAACTTGTACTGTGAGTCGGGGAGTAAGTATGACATCATCACGCCGCCGCTCCGTTCAGTATTTTGGAGGGAATTCGTGAGGAGTGTGAGGGTACACCAAATGTAAACATTTGGTACGTACATGGATGCTTAGGTCACAGTTGAGTTCACAAAATGCAAAACATGAAACTGCTCCCTCCAACAGGAACATCAATGGAAATCAACAACAACAAAAAAACAAGTGAAAAGTACTTGCGAGTCAATTCTCAAATACGTTAGAGATTCTCGAGAAACAAAATAGCACAGACAAATTTTTTAAATTAATACTGTTGGATTTTTCTTTCTCAGAAATGACATGTCTCTTCTTAAGAGATGAGCAAAGCATAAAAAGTGACTTTTTTTTAAAGTAGAATTGTAAATAAATTTGAAAATTTGATGCATCTGTTGCTCTGATGTGTTTGGCACAATCCTGGTACAGATACCCAACAAAAAGATTTATTCCGCAATGTTATATTTAAAAAATCTTGTAATTGGTGTTTTTTATTTTTTTTACAATTGAAATTTTATTTATTTGAATACTATTTTACATGTAGTTTACTACAGTAAATCAGTGTCAGAGTTTTTTTTCCCCTCAAGAGTACCTGTTATATTTGAAGTTGGTCGTCCCGAGAGGAAAACAAAGAAGCTCTTTTTCAATGACACGAGGGAATCACTTTTTACTCCAGCTACATTGTGCCTCGGGATAACTCATATTTACACAGCATGTTTCTGTCCACCAATTCTGGAATGGCCCATTCTTACAATTAATAGTTGACTCCCCCCCCCCAACCCCCAGGTTACACATTGTTTGCCCTGTTTGAGTATCTCATCGTCTTCTCCAACATGGCCTTCCACATGACGGCGGCGTGGGACTTCAGGAGCCACGACGTGATGGTTATTTCCTGTTCGGAGCCGAAAGACTTCTAACTAGAGACTTCCCCCAAGAACTCCCTCCCGCGTGTGAGGAGAGGACATAAAGTAGATGCACAGAAGCTGGAGGACGGATGCCAGCGTGCCAAGATGCTTAAATGTTCCTCGCTCCGTTTTACTGGTGACGTGCATGAACACGGCTGCTTGTTTTGCTTACTTGTGCAGGGAGAGACTCAACAGTAAGTCAAATGGCAACAGCTGATTTGATCACAGTGTGCCAAAGGGGCAGCTCTTTGATTGAGCTAAAAAAAAAAAGCATTAAACAAAATCATATTTATTGCAGAGCGGCAAGCACAATGTTGTTATTTATTGTAAATTGTCCTGGAGCTGCCATGATTGCTTGGATTTTTTTTTTCTCTGAAGAACGCTGTTCTCTTGAAGAGGAAATAAAAATGTCTTTAAAAAAAAAATCTGAAAAATATTGACATTTTTTATTTTGCATTTCAAAGACTATTTGTGGTGTAATATGATTTGTGTTGAATGTCAAATTTAAATAATCCAAACACTGAAACTTAACCGCCATTTTAGGTTGTTATGAATTGAATGACATTTTTCAAACGGGAGAAGAAATGACACACTAATCCTTTTCATTTTTTTAAAAATTTTTTTACTTCTTGTGGAACTAGTGCACTAGCACACAGATGACGACTAGTACACAAAGTTGAATGCCTCCTAATGTGTAGAAATGTTCCAGAGCAGGGAAGGCAGTCGTGGAAATACCAGGATGACAGTCTCTCATCGAGTGCGCTAATTTGTCTTTGTGAGGACAAAACATGGACCCAAGCTGGACATCAAGGCTAGCAAGTCTATAAAACCACTTGTAACAACATAAACTTAACGCTGGTAAATGTTAAAAGGCTACGAAGCTAGTCTTGCTCAAACAAAAGTATATTAGTTAGCATCGTTTTACTTGTGGAACTAGTAGCCGGCAGAAGTCAGTTTTGCCTCATTGGCAACGTAGTTAACCTGCTTGAGGAAAACTTGTTACTACAAGTGAGACAGTTGTTCTCTTAGCGCGCTAAATTGTCTAACTAGTGAGTGCACTAAAGTTCATTGCACTAGTAGAAAGCCTGCATCTTACTAGAATTTGTTCTGACTCCTGTGCGGCATTTCTGCACCCTCGTGGTGGGACAACTCCAAATTATGATAAGGAAGCAAAACTACTGGCCTCTACTTGTAGAGTCCGGGAGGCTACTGGTGCGTGACAACTGATACTAATTAGGCTGAGTTGTGTCACTAGTGCAGCGCCACATTCATTGCTACTAGTACACGCTTACGAGCAAGGGCAAAGAGCGTGACAGGATTGGCTATCAAATGACGTGGCGCGCCTTTCCATACTTAACCACAAGATGCCCCCCTCGAGTTATGCCCTCAAACGAGGTCCATGTGTACTCCGGATCGTTAGGGGGCGAGCGTTGCAACTTGACACCTTGGGGGGTGGGTAAAACGTAGAAGAAGAAGAAGGTCCACTTGTGTCTCCACATTCTGCCTCTCTTTGGGTTCCGAGTCGGAGCATTGACTCAGTTTCTCTGGGCTCCGCGTTGTGGGGAACGAGCCAAAGAGAGCCAAAGAGACACTTTCCAAGGTGGACCGCGTCCTCGCTTTTGTGCTTTTTGGATGTCCGAAGCGATGTTAATCCAGCAGTAAAATCAACTTGAACGCCGCTTCTTTATTCATGACACGTAAGTTTTGGTGCTGATGAAGTCTCCTGCACCAGCTACTTGATGACGGTCCGACTCGTTCAATCGGACTTTCAACCGCCAGTTGAAAGTCTCCGTGAACGGTGCGGAAGATGTCGATTGAAACGTTGACAACGTCTTTCGTTGAACGACTTGCTCGTCATGCGAGCTAGCTTCAACTCGAACTAGCTTCGGCGTTCGAACCGGTGGAATTTATTTCGACGTGTTTGTGGGTCGTACGCAGATTCGACATTTTTGTTTTCTTAGGACCCGAACTCTACATTCGTTGGGGTATTTCACGCAGGCAATTGGCTGTGTCTGTCTAATGCTAAGGCCAACCGAAGTTACAATACTGTACTGCTCTTTTTCATGAAGTAAAGTAGAGATGGGCGATTGCCCTTAAAATCAAAACGTCACCCCCCAAAAATCATCCGATTACCAAATCTAATTAACGACACTCCTCCCTCCCTTCAATAAAGAGAAAAATCAAACGAAAGTTACTTATGCAAAGTTTAGCCGTTTGAATTTTTGCATTTAATTGAAAAACAAGTTGCCATATTCTTATAATTTCACACCAATTCGTTATACATATATACCGTATATGGCCATTTCCCCCCCCCCTTTAATCGACTGAGAAGCGGGAGCATTTTGTTTTGCGAGTCTGCTGACATCTTCAAATGGATCGTCTGTCTGTCTTTGAATCATTTATTTTAATTGCTAATCTGATGTGTGCTAATATGTGCACGGGGAAGAAGAAATACAGGTTTTACATAACGCATTAAAATTTGAAGCCTCACGAGGAACGCTAGCAACTTTGCGCCATTGTTGAAGAGGAGCCTCACCCGAAAAGTAATATTGATTTCTGTCTATTTCATCGTTATTTTCCTGGCCTGAAATATTAGCTATCGGAGACACAATATTAGCCGATTGTGCTCCAGTTGCTTGCCAGGATGTTTGAAGCGCTTCTCCTCTTATTTTTGCAGCAGAGGAGCAGACATGGAGCTCAACAAAGTGGTGACCCTGTGGATATTTTGCTTGTGTCTCATTAGAGGAAGCCGGACCGACAGGCCCGGTTCGCTCTCGGCGGATACTGCTGAAAATGCAATATCAGGTGAGAAATGTTGCCAAGGAGGGCAAAATATCCCATCAATTCCTGGAGAGTTTACAGTAAATGTTTATGGAATGTGAAGATGGATAAATGCCCAAAGATTTCAAATTTGAAGAAAATGGAAAGGAATTAGGCATCAATCCAAACATTTTGCCTGCCGATAAATTGCAAATAGCTCTCCTTGCCCACAGGCCAGGATGTTCTTGAGAAGCTATCACTGTACTTTCATGAAATCCGGTTGTTAGAGTCCGGATTATTTTAAAATGTTCTTCAACAATATTTAAATTCCCGAAAAATAGCTAACCTTCAATTTTGTAAATTCCGTTCTTATTCCTGTTACAAAGTTAATTGTCTCTATTTTATTGCAGGATTTTTTTGTCACCTTTTTTTGCCCCATTTGTGTCCAATTTCTGTCCATTTTTATGAGACTTTAGTCTACACCCCAAGCCAGATTTTCTTTTCTGGTATTTTTGTCAATTGTTTATTCCATCCTCTTTTTGCATTTTCAAAACTGGACACATTTGTGCACAAGTCTGAATGTGCCGGTCGATACTTAACCTTCACTCATGCCTGTAGTCATTATGTCACAAAAATTGAGTATGCAAAGCGCCGGGTTATTCACATCAATTGCTCCGAATTCAGACGGAAAGTCTCTCCCTCTGAAAACCTTCCTCACGGGTGCACAATTCAGTTCTGATGTTAAGTGGTGGCTGAGTTTGAGTCAGACAGCTGGACTCAAACTCGGCGTGCGTCTTTGCGCCGGCTCTATATGTGGCCCGGCTGAGAATAGTTTGGCCGGCCCCGCATTCTCCAGCGCGCATCAAAACGCTTTGTCAGACAGGAAGCAATTGACCGATGCGGTATCCTCGGATGCCTTGCTACTCGGTCACGTTTCCTTTCGATTCACGAAAATCATCTGGAAATGTCAATGCAAGTCATTCCTCGGCAAGCAAACGACAGGGTTGAGAAGTCGTTTTGTTTATCGTAGCAACCGCAGTCAGTATCATGCCCATTCATCCAGAACCCCGCCACGCATTCTGAACACAAGCAGGAACAATTCATCCATCCGTCAAGCCAGAGTAAAAAGCAGCATTCAGAACTGTGAAGAATGAAGAGATTTTTTTGTGGCATGCTGCTTTTTCGATACCGTTTGAATGAGTGGGCCATCAATCACGGTGTGACGATGACTCGCTCTGATTGGATGTTAGCTAGCAACTGCAAATCAGTGCATGAGAGAGAAGTAGACTGTCAGGAAGTCCAGAAATGCTAAACAACGACAAATAAAATGGCACTGTCTCGTAAATGAAGCTCGGCAAATCGCGGCCTTTTATTTGGACTTGATCCTGCTCGTGTGCTGAGCAAAGTTCTGGGTATGCCCTGACTGCAGATGACTTCTCCATTACAGGGGGAGAGGTAACAATTCTGTGTGCGTTGAGATGTTGTGTCAACCGGGCCACCCCAGTGAAAAATATCTGGCTACGCACGCGCGGTTGGAATGCGCGAAACGTCCTTTGAAAAGATGAAGTTCCCTGAGGTGAATTGTTTGGAGGGGAGACGAAGCGCCGATCGTCATTTACCTTTCAACAGAGTCGTCGATTGTCAAATATTTAACGTGATCATCGAGGGACCGGCTAATTATTGAGGAAAACGTCTTCCGCGAGGTTGGCTTGGCTGCCTGTTCCTTCACAAGTGGCTCCTATGCCTTCAGGCAATCTTGTGAGCCGCTCCGTTTATCCTCTTCCCCTGCAGGCCAATTATTATCATTATTTATTTAAAAAAAATACAAATAAAATTTAAGGGGACAAGGACAACCTCGCCCGTCACCTCGAACTGGGTCATCATTTCAGTTCAAGTTGGCGGTGCTCACTCGCTTCCTGCCACCTGAAACTACTCTGGCACCGATCGCTGACAAACATTGTGAAAAGGTCAATAGAAACGGGTGTGTCAAAAAGTGCTGCCAAGACCAAAACCTGCTGCAGTTTTCGAAGCAATCTTTTTCCCTTTTTTTCCCCTTTTTCCTTTTGTCCATTGTGATTGCGCCACACAATGCACGGTGTTGTTTATTATGAAAGCCAATGCATGAAAATAATAAGAGTGTACTTCCTCATATGGCAACAAAGAGTATCAGCCATCTGTTCGGCCTGAGCAACCAATACCGCCCCCCACCCCCGGCCCCCCAAAAGGCATACAGAAATGTTAACTTGAGCCAGCCACTGTTTTATTTCACTTAAAAGTATCCCTGCTGTTATATTTTGTCGATTTTTCTGAGAGTCAGTGCAGGTAGTCCATCAAGTGTAGCGCAGCCTGGCGTCTTCGTGGTTCGCATGTTGGCCTCGCACGTCATCCCACATGAGGAAACGGACTCTTGAAGATTGTAAATTGGCCGCGGGTGCGAATGCGGTGCAGTGTCGCATCGTGAGCTTTGCTGTCTTTTCGATGGCGTTGAATCGGCGGAAGCTGCTCAGGCTGTGTCGCTGGATATGTGCGGCATCTGCTCTGCGCTGACAATGACTTGCATAACTGAAGCTCTGAAAAAAAAAAAAAAAAAGAAGCAGGCCGACTGGTTTGTAAAGCTCGTATCTGCTTGTCAGAGGTTTGCAAGGCAAATGATGGGTGGCTTGCGCAGGTGAACCCTTTCACACGATGACAACTTGTCAGCTGCGTTTTTTTTTTTTTTTTTTTAAGGAGGAGGGGGGGCGGTGTTATGTCCTCCCAACTGCCTCTGCAGGTTAAAATGCACAATCTTTCACGTGAAAAGTGCTTGCGAAAATGTTGCGGGGCTTTCTGTTCAGTGTCTCGTGCAAAGACTTGCCATGACATGTGCCGCTGCTGCTGCGGCGACTTCGACGCACTCGTTGGGATGTGAACACCGCGCACATCTGTGGTACATACGGAACAAGCGTTGCTCATATGCGGAAGGTTTTATTTGGGAGCTTTCAGGAAGGCGGAAGCCGGCGCAAAAAGGGAAGGATGCGTGCGGCGCTGGTGGGGGAAGACCAGAGTCACTCCTTCAGGCCTCACTGACAGATTGGCCAATTATGCCGTGACATCATCGTCTGCCTTTTGCGCAAACGCGCCCACGCCAAGCTAACCTGCCAATATTTCAAGCCGCAGGACAAAAGTGATAAGCTGTAAAACCGCCCGCAACAACCGAGCATTTGAACAGGGCCGTGTGGATTTTATTTCTATTCGTGACCCGAGTCCCGACTTTGCCCGCGACTTTCTCTGGCAGATTTCTGTCGCATCGACGAGCCGCTGTGCCGGGACGAGAACCCCATGCTCAGCTTCGAGGCCATCCGCAGCATCCACAAGCAAATGGACGACGACAAGAACGGCAACGTGGACGTCGTGGAGACGGACGGGGTAGGTAGCGGCATTTCCATTCCTTTTAACGAAATGAATTAAACTCTTGTCAGTCAGGGGGCCACTCTCTTGGTTCGAGGTTTCAGGAAGCGGCGACCATTGGCGATATCACTTGAGCACTTTTGCAAAATGTTACTTGATGCCACCCGTTGTCATGAGCTCCCACGTGGTTCTTATGCATGCTCACTAGATAACCCGTCGGACTGCACGCTCTCTCTTTCCGCTCATTATTGCCTGAAAAGCCTTTCCTTTCATGCTTGACACGATTGTATGATTGTGTTTGAGTGCCCCACCCCCTCC
>CAAKHF010025081.1:10361-39828 GCA_901007745.1 Hippocampus kuda | reverse complement strand
ACTATGTGTTTCCTTTTTTATTCACTTTAATTTAGGAAAGGGGCATTTGTGTGTGTGTGTGTGTGTGTGTGTGTGTGTGTGTGTGTGTGTGTGTGTGTGTGTGTGTGTGTGTGTGTGTGTGTGTGTGTGTGTGTGTGTGTGTGTTCGAAGAGGCAGAGTGCACTCCTCTCCCATTCATTTCTCAACGCACTGTACTGCATGATATATAGCAATCGTCAGATCGTGCTTTAACTCTTTGCATCGGTCCTGCCTGACACACTGGGCTCCAGCACTCACTCCTTTTTTGGGGCACTCTGAAACACTGAACGGCACGATTGAACAACACTGCGTTTCCTAATGGTCGGAGTGAAGCAGGGCATGCTCAGAGCGTTTTTCCGAATGCACCCACGCTATGGGTATGTGATTTTGGGTCTGAGTTCAAGCTCGACTGTTCTTGGTCTTGGTTTTGTAAAATAAATTTCTCCCAAACATGCGACTTATACTCCTGAACAATTTTTTTTTTCTTCATCAGGATGCATTTTTTGACTTGTGCAACTCTAGAGCGACTTATAGCCAGGAAAATACAGTAGTTGCACAGGGGGTCCCAAACTTTGCAAAAATATAAGATCCATCCATCCATCCATCCATCCATCCATCCATCCATCTATTTTCTAACCCGCTCATCCTGATGAGGGTCATGGGCATGCTGGAGCCTATCCCAGGCCTCTTCAGGCAGTCCCCATATGGAGGTATGCACCTTTTAAAAAAATGTTATCGCACAATTTATTGCAAATTATTCTGCTGACCCCGACAGGTTTCAGCTCTCTGACCTCCAGTGAGCCACAGATCCCAATTTGAGAGCCACTCAGTTTGGCCACTTGCATGATTTTTCAGTTACTCTCACCAAAAGAAGTGCAGAATATCACAGTTTGTCATTTAAGTTCCTGTTAAATCAACTAAATACTGTTTGTCACAACGAGAGACTCAAGCCACCAGCTACTGTAACTCACGAGCTCACCGGGGCTGCTCTGGGCCAACGGACAGACAGTAGTTTCATCTGCGGTGTCATGTTCTTGCTTAGTGTTGTGTCGGTGTGTGGGTCCACATAACAGAAACACTTCAGGGAAAGTCAACCGTCGGCACAGGTTTTTACATTTTGTGAAGAAGAAAATAGAGTATGTTTTTTTAAACAAATGTTTGTATGCCATGTGTATGCCAACTGTGAGGTTCAAATGCAGCTTCTGAAAATATCCAGTTTCACATTGACAAACCATCCAGGATGTTGTGGTGGGGGTGTTTCCTCTTCCTGTTGCTGTTACTGTTGGACTTTCCTGTCAGTTAGTATTAACTGCTAATAGAGCTTTGGGCGCCTGCCAGACTCTCCTAAAAGATACTTATTTTCTTCTTCTTAATCTCTAGTGAGTTTGATTCCTCCTAGTTGAAGTATTAGATCACATCCTGTACACTTGGGTGGCCAGTGTGGAGATGAGAGAGCAGGTAAATGAGGAGAACACATGTTCATCAGAT
The DNA here is from genome assembly GCA_901007745.1 of Hippocampus kuda. Taxonomy (NCBI): domain Eukaryota; kingdom Metazoa; phylum Chordata; class Actinopteri; order Syngnathiformes; family Syngnathidae; genus Hippocampus; species Hippocampus kuda. Next base: position 38,322 of record CAAKHF010025081.1, on the reverse strand, counting down.
GCAACGTTATTGTCTTCTTGGTCATCTCATTAAATAAGGTTGCTGAAGCTCGTGGGAAAGATGAGCTTTTTGTTGTATTTGTTGTGCGTGTGGCTGCCTAAGACGAGTGGGATGTTCAGACCCCAAGACGAAGGGTGGGCAAAATATGGCTCGCGGACCGTTCTTTAATCCAGCCCACAAATTTACATGATCAAAAGTCTTGTGACTTTTGTCACTTTAATTTAGCACTCCACCCCTCCTCATAATTGGTTTGTTAAAATGTATTTGGGCCATTACAGTAATTCCTTGTAAGCTTCATGCGTCTCTCATGACAATATACAGATGTTGTATGAACTGTTGTTGTATGTATGATGTTAAACATGTATATGTGTGTGTGTGTGTGCGTGTGCGTGTGCGTGTACGTGTATGTGTATGTGTATGTGTACGTGTACGTGTACGTGTACGTGTACGTGTACGTGTACGTGTGCGTGTGCGTGTGCGTGTGCGTGTGCGTGTGTGTGTGTGTGTGCGTGTGCCTTTAAAGGGCAGGCCTAACCAATTGAGTGACGTGGAAGTGAGTGAATAAGGATGTACAGTTGGCCGTCCGTTACCTGGATTTAGTGTTAGCCACTGTGAGTGTAAACTGACAGCATCAGTTCAGGTCATCAGCAAGTCAATGAAGAATATGCTCGTGTTTACTGCACTGTATTTTCTTGCCATTTGTTCAATTTTTCAACATTTTGGAGAGATGGTTCGTAGTTTTTAAAAATAATAATAATAATACTGACAACACTCTAAATTGTCCCTGGATGTGACTGTGAGCGCGGATGGTTGTTCGTCTCTGTGTGCCCTGTGATTGGCTGACAACCAATTCAGGGTGTACCCCGCCTCCTGCCGGAAGACAGCTGAGATAGGCTCCAGCACGCCCGTGAACCTCGTTAGGATAAAGCGGTTCATACATTGGATGGATGGATAGATGGAGTAATACTGATAAAGTCAATTAAATGCATACAACAATCTTGTAACTTTTAGTAAATAATTTATTTAATCATAAACATAATGATAATGTGTACAGTTAAATGCGATAGGAATTAAAAAATGTGTTTCAATAATAAATTTGTATAGTTTTCGGGAAGAAGTCTAACAATAGGAAAAACATTCTCAAGAAAAAAATCCTTAATTTTTTTTCCCCCCTGGAAAATAGACAATTGTTGAGCATTAGGCGGTACTTGTAGTGTGCATGTTTGATTGGGGGGCCTAGGAACCTTTCTTAAAAGTTTGAGTTCAACTGTTCTAAAAGTGGTGCTGGCTGAAACTCTCCAAGGTGGTTAAAGTTTTTCATGTCCCTCATGAAGGCTCTGTGATCTCATACAAGCTGGGATGATGTGGATGAGTTCTCATCAGATACCAATGCTGACTGTGTAAACTGAAATGCGGCCACTCCCCCCATTTATTTTGACAACAACGCCAAAGTGCTGCCCGGCGGCGTTACCAATCTGGCTGTCAAACGCTGGGCTCGCATTTGTACTAAATGCCAAACATCATCTTGAATTAACTTGACCGCATCGTTAGAGAGATTAGCGTTGATGTTTGATTTAATGCGGGGATGGGCGAAGAGTTTGGTCTCTTGGGCCGCATTTGGCTTCGAAAACTCGTAGACCAGCCAGACCATTCATAGATGAGGCGGAATGAGAATGAGCTAAATGTACAGTGCCTAACAAATTTATTAGGCCACCCCCCCAATCTAAGTTTATGACACAGCTGCCCTAAATTAAGAGCAATTACCCAAATCATTTTTTTTGCGGTTTCATAATACAGATGTTGAAGCTTTTGAATCAAAATGTTTTCCCACGATATAACGAATAATCCGTGATACAAGTATAATTTTAAAAAACGGCCATGTTAGCACAAGAACATCGTTGATTTTGAATGCTCGCGTGACGCTAAATTTAGCATTGACGCTAATAAATCTAAGACAGTCATTGATGGTACTTGGCTGACCCCCACGCAAGCAGCATGGGTTCAGTTCCCACTTGTTGGCAGTGTGAATGTGAATGGCTGAACTGTGTGTCTCCTGTGTATGTGCCCTGTGATTGGCTAGCAACAGGTCTAGGTGCCCTGCCACTTGCCCAAAAAGTCATTTGGGGTAGATTACAGCGCACCTGTAATCCAAATGAGGACAAGCACTACAGAAAATGGATGGATGAAAGTTTTCCCTTCATTACTTCACATAAAAATACTGTAGATGGTTTTCTTCCAATGCCCTGCTTTGCTGTATGTCGATATGATTAAAATCATTGGCAAAATGTCAGGATAATCTAATATTGTGCGTTACCATGCTCTTCTCACCACTACTGTCTATCTACGAAGTGAGTGCTGTGATCGAGAATTTATGGAATGGCGCAAAGAGCAAACACAGACTAAACACTTAATTTCCCGTCGTGGCGCCCCAATCGCAGGAAGTGGGCGTTGAGGGATGACTCAGCGTACTTTGACCTCCATCGCCCATGACAACACCCTGAGACCCCCGCCCTCCCTAATTAGACAACTTGTTTGTTTTTTTTTTCACCCCGTCTGAGCCTCTCAATGCGCGTCTTCGGAGGAGAGCATGTCCCGGGATTTTGGCGGTGATGACTCATGGTGACGTCCCCCTCCGCCCTGCCTTCTCAGGCACTTTCTCTGGCCGGATGGAGGACGGGGGTACACAGGGTTGCACCCCTAAATGGCGGAGGAGTTTAAAACCTACCAAATTATTTTGAGGGCGATTAACAAATTGTCAAGCAACATTGGTCTTTTTTTGTGATTCTGTTCACTTGAATGTTTGCAGTGTGATATACTCCTGCAATATTTGAATAGTTGAATGCTTTGTGTGTATGTATTTTTTATATATATATATACTGTATATACAGTATATATATATAAAAAGACATTGAGACACACATATACAACTTCAAAGGGCTGTGTGTCATAAACATCGGGACAGGAAGAAGGAATGTGGCTTTCATTTGGGAATTCAGAGCCAGCAGGAAGGAGAGGGGGGGTGGGGAAGGTGAAGTAAACCCCCGTCTATTCGCGCTTCGCTATTCAAATATTCACAGATTTATTTCGTTTCCTCTGGAACCTACTGTCATCATTTCTTTTCCTCTGGAAAACTACCGTCAGCTATCTGCTCCAAAAACTCACCTACTGGTGTTGTTTGTGCTCTTTCTGAAACACCCTCAGATGCCACAAGATGGTACCAACGCAATGGCTAATAGGAAAGTAGTGTTGGTGTCAAGGAAGTATGTTGAAGTGATACACATTGAGTGTTTTAAGTCTATCGACACGTGCTGAAAGAAATAGAAAAAGGATGATAAATTATCATCGATAAATGGTCTCCAACAAAAGATCTTGAGTCGACCTGTCACACTCTTAAGAATTTGTTCCAGATATGTGGTCCTTAAAGTATTCAGGATGCTTCTCCCTGTGTATTGTTTTGCCTGTTACCCCAGTTACCGGTCGGGATGCGACCAAGTTCAGGCTCGTGTCCATACATCATCATTAATCACTGTGAGCTCGATCGTAGGACAGCTGCTCATCCCTTCAGTCAGGTCCCAGTTTTGGCTCTCTTCAGAGTGGAGAAGGGGCGACGGTGAGCCGCGATGAAAAGATGGAAGGAACTGAGGGGCGGGGGAGTGAGAATGTGAGGATCCAGATGTAATTGGTATCTTCCCTTTTTTAGCAAACATTTCTCTCTCAGCCTGAGTGAGTCAGAGCAGTTTGTTTTATAAGCACTCAGGCATACTTTCCCTTTGTACGTTTCTCCTTGAAGAGTTTCTCCTCTGTGTTTTACACCCCGGTGGTCGCTGACAATGATGATGAAGACGGACAAAATCCTTGGACAGGAACATTAAACCCGTATGCGAAGTGTCTCAAAAGTACATCGGTGTGTGGTCTTTGAGTTCTATCTCGCCCTCACTGGCATTCTCTGCCCCTATCGGCTGCCGTGTTTTGCCGTGGTGATAACTCACAATGATCCTGAGTGCGGGTCTTCAAAGAGGCTGCCAAGTTTTTGGCTGCAGATGTTTGAAAACTCAAAAAGAATAGAAATGCGATGAGGCTGTCAAAAAGGCCCTGATAAGCATCTGGAGGTAAACTACAGGTGTGAGCAGAGTGAAGGTAGCGGAGGTGAGGAGGTGGGGAGGTGGGGGGTGGGGTTCAACTAGACAGGTGGATGAGGGACAACCCTTCCTTCTATTGTTAGTCAGCCACATCAAGTACAGAAATGACAATAAACAAAAGCTAAACAAAAATTACGCACACCTGTCACAATATTAGCAACACATGAACATTCTAATGTGAGCCAATCCATGAGATGTATGGCTATTCTCTGTCAGTCTTCTCCCGACCATCTGTGAATATTGCTCACCGCTGTCTGCCACAAAATGGCCAACGCTTCGCTACACTACCTCTCACGGCCGATGCATGGTGTTCACAGGATGGAATGATTAAATCCATCGCTCTCAACAATCTCTCAGCAGATTCGAGACAATGGCCCACTGGATTAGCATGCAAGACGCTACTTGCGGCTCCTGATTTTGACCAAAAGGCTATTGCCTTTACATTCCATTTAATTCTGATTTCAAATCCAATATTAATCGGAGTACTGTTTTTTATCAGCTCTGGCATATACGATGCATTCTTGCTTTAGATCTTTCGGGGGGTTTAGTTCCTCTTTAAGGTACTGTAATGCCCTTCAATGTGGCCAAGGACAGCGCAGTCAGAGATTCACCTTCAACTGTTTATTAAAAGGGGCACACAGTCAAACACAGTAAAAAAATGAGAATACTCACAAGGGTCTACTGTCAATTACAACTCGCACACAGACGCTCACACGTTGACTAACCGGCCAACCCGACTTTAAGTTCCTCTGCCACGCCCCTTAATGGAGCATATCCAACATACAATACCATCGTACGTACGGTAAGTAGGCTTTATGAAACAGTTTGATTCCTGACATTGAGATTTCTTCAGTTTTATTGAGTTTTATTATGTTTTATACACTACAGCGCCATCTTTATTCCCACATTTCAAAAATCTCCATGGCAGAACACTCAAAATTGTCCCTGGATGTGATTGTGAGCACGAATAGTTATTCGTCTATGTGTGCCCTGCAATTGGCTGGCAGCCAGTTCAGGGTGTCCCCCGCCTACTGCCCGAAGTCAGCTGGGATTGGCTCCAGCACGACCGCAACACTCATGAGGATAAGTGGATCAGATAATGGATGGATGGATTTAATACACGATTAAATGGAGTGAAAAGCCTGGTCACTTGAGTGAATTCACCTCACAGAGGAGGAAAACTCTTTCAGTCAAGGTACCATTGCACGCCAAGACTACAGTCACAAATTGGTAAAGAGCTAAGGAATGGTGAATCTGAATTTGTGATTCGTGAAGCACCAATAGACTGGAGTTCAATGTACTCTTGTTCCATTAATAAATACAGTAGTTATTGTTTCGTTCAAGTAAGTTGGGCAACTGACAATGTTATTCTTTTAACTTTTTTTTTTTGTATGTTGTTTTGCCAATTTGCATGTCATGACTATACCAATTGAAGCATTTGGGGCCAACTTGTTTCAATTTATTTATTTTTTTACAGAATCTGGCCACCTGTAGCATCAATAGCCACAGGCACGCAGCTGTATGCAGAAGGACATCAAAGTGTTTTTAAGGTCGCACGCAAGCAGCAGTTACAATGAATGACTTGTTGCTGTACAAATGCAAATGTCATCGACCCGCTTGTGAGTCAGAAGGCCAAGAATAGCATCCTGTGAGGCCTGCACTATGTCAAATCGGCGCACATGTTGTGTGAGTAGCTTTGCGCGCTCAGCAGGTAAAAATGTGCTGGGCCGTGTTCCGGTTCAGTTACAGCTGATGAGAGAGCAGAAAGTGCTGCACACGGATGCTCTTAAAGGCCCCATTGTAATTGATGAAATGTAGCCTTTCATCTCAATTGCTTGTCTTAGAGCTCAAAAGTCTGAAGAACATAAAAACCACAGAATAGTTCGATAATGCAGTACTACTATATACTATATTTACTATAATAATACTTACACTGATGAATCCTTCTGGCTAAAATGATTATAAGAAAATGTATCTAAATGGTGTCATGAAAACATTAGATGTAGGTAGTATAAATTGACTAATTCTAAGACATTGGCGAGGGTTTTTGAGGATACCTGTGTTTACTTCTATTAGGATTGCTATTCTATTGACAGATCATTTTGCTTCAATTAAATAATACATGCCCCATTTTATGATTTGTTTCTTCTTCACTTTTTAGCATCTCATAATTGAGAAGTGGCTGTATGGCGCACCTTGAGTCTGGAAAACTATTGTTTCTATTTCCGTCATATCAATAACACAAAAAAAAAACCTGTCCCCCGGTGCATAGCTTATGACCTGAGGTTTCACAGTTTGACTTCACTGTAAGATGAGGTAAGGCTGCACTCACTCATTCATCTTGTAGAGAGTCATGAGTGGTGACACAACACCTGCTTGACTCTGATTTTGTGGAGACACTCAAGATTTAAGTGGCCCCCACAGTTCTCCACATGCTTAGGGTGGTGTCAGTAGGTTACAGGCCCCCACCCCTCCTACCCCATCCTCCCGACTCCCCATCAAAAGCGAGGCAGCAGCTGCTGAGAAGCGAGCGATGCCTTCGAGGATGAGCCCACTTGCGTTCGACTCCTCTGCGGGAGCGTTCAATTTCCATTGTGACAGATTTACGAGCCTCCTTACATTGCCATGCTTTGTCATCACAGGGAGAGCTGCAGCACAATTTCAATGTTGTTGCCCCCCACCCCTCAACCTCACTTCTTGAAAAACTGCTTGTTTTGCTTGTTGTGGTTTGTTAATGATGCCCTTTTCTCCTTGTAACATTCCAATTACATCTGCCTTGCCGAAGGCACCGCTGAACATCATGTACATTCGTGAGCAATAACATTTAAAAGCTGGCAACATATCTCGTCTTGTTTAGTTTATCACCCTCAAAAGAGTCTGCGCGCTCCTGAGGAAGTCTGGGCAAAATGACCAGCTTTTGGAACAAGACGGCGCAGATCGTCATCACCTTGTTAGCCGTGCGAAATTATGTAAGCTGAGGGGGACAAGTGGCGGTGGGGGCATACATGTCAGCGGGTTTAGTGTGTTTACCCGTGCTTTGTTTTCTATGTAGTCACAGCCCCTAAAGTCTAGGCTGTACCAACGGGTCTGGACCTGTACTCATCATTCCGAATCCGACTTCCAGTAATCCTCGCTGTTCTGAGGCAGTGAGGTGGGGCCCCATTAGGAATGAGGTGCACACAGATAAAAATGTTGACCTGGCATGTGTCCAAAGACTTGGTGCCAAGAATTGCGTTGTGCATCCCGGAATGTTAGTGTTAGCTTGGTTATATGCACTGGTAGGTCGTTCAGGACCAGCAAGGACTTCTCTGCGGGGACTATTTATTTATTTAGTTGTTGATGTCAGTATTTTTCCTTTCTTTGCTTGGTCAGCACAAAACCTGTCCCAGCCCACACCAAAACACATATTTAGTGAGGAATAGACTGATGTATTGAATTTAATTTTGTTTTTGTCATGTTATTTGATCAGCGCTGATTCTGAACTGCTCCACATAATTCATGTAGCACAGTTGTGTGTTGTTACAGTATATTCAATTATTCTATGGTATTGATGGTTTCTATAGTTGCGACGTGACAGTGGTGGTATGATGAAACTCATTACATGGAGGTGGGCAATTCACCACTGAGGTTCGAAGAACCAAATCCACAGCCTGACACTGATTCGGTGTCAGGCCCCTAGCTCAACAATCAGAGTTTCTTTTGTTTTTTTTATTTACAAAATCCAAATATGGTTTTTGCTTCCTTCGTAAAACACAGAAAGTAATTCACCTAATTGGGGGGGGTTCGTTTTTACGTGGAACTTGCTGAAACTCCCAGGTTCATGTTTTTTGTGCTCTTTCTGTAGCGCCCTAAAATGCCCTAAAAGAGTAATTAGTATCAAAGGAAAGAAGTTGAAGCGATGCATCGCATCTGTTCTCAGACATTTTTATGCTGGGGAGAAGCTAAAAAAAAAAAAAAAAAGAAGTCCTCTTTAAGCCATTTTATTTTCAATTAAATGATATTAGAGTGTTTTGGGATCATAGCTTGTGATGTATTTACAGTTTAAACTCCTTATACACAATTATAAGCATTTATAATTGTTGTGAAGCGAGGGTTGACTATAGTGCAAAAAAAAAAAAAGTGTCAAGATGAAGAAACCAGAAATAGAAACTGACGATGGTGGCAAATAAGTCTATTTTTGACAGCATGAAAAAAAAGCTTCAGTTCGCTCAGCTGACATTCATTCATGAAAACAAACATAAAAACACGTTAAACACTTGACATGGGTTGAAAAAACAAAGTAAAGCTCTCAGTGGGAGGGAGTTTCCGCGGAGCGAAGCATCCCTCGTGTGCTCGCCTGTCGTCCTTTGCAAACACACCTGCTGCAATGTCCCTCAAAACAACAGCAGCTGTTTTCCATGCCTCCAGCTACATGACCTTGGTGGCAGACATGTATCGTCCATTGGCCATCACTTGGGTCCTGATGTGACACTTGCATGTGTCTGTCCATCCCAAAATAAATTAATCTTTTTCAAAAATCGTGACTACAATGGAAACATTATATACACTATTATTAATGACGTCAATGGAAGGTGAATCACAGTTTGATTCCAACACAGCGATGGGTGACATCCTAGAACTCCTGCTCGGATCTCCTTTTCACCATCGGTGTTCCCAAAGTGGGATTCTTTGTCATGTCCAAGCCTCGTCATCATTTAGCTACACTTGCAAGACTTGACAATCATATTGGAAAGCTGCTCCACCTAAAATACAAAGAGAGCTATTTATTAATTACAGGGTATGGGTGCTCTCTCATGTTTGACAGTGAAATGTTACACGGGCTGACCTTGTGTTGCCTGCCGACGTAATATAGAATCGGAAGGGGCTCCAGCGCCTGCGGGACGCAGCACGGCTGGGCCGACGCTCCGGGGTTGTGGTGCTTGTACAGTGCCAGAATCTGAGGGCAAGGTGTTTAGAAGTTTATTTTTATTGCGCCATTCATACACAAGTCTATTCAGGAGAGTAAATAATGGTTAAAAAACGATTAGAGTCCTTGTCCAGTGAAAATAAACGTCTCAGAAATTTGAGCCCCTTCCCTGAGATGTGTTCTTCACAATCCTGACTGGAGGATGAAAGTGAGATGTACATTATTTTCCCGGTGTCGACATAGTTAGCTAGTTAACCACACGTGAAACTTTTTCAAGGAGCATGTCCAGTCCACTTGCCTTGATTCACCTTTTATAATTTTTCATCGACAGTTCCAGAACTTTTAGTCCCTAACTCATACCGTCTCTGGACTTGCAAGGATCCAATCAGATATGAACAGCGCAGCAGAATCAATCCTCTTGGTATCTCTGGAAAGTACTACCTTTCTATGGATAATCTTTTGACACTGATAAGTAACCCTGGAACGAAATGTATACAATAGTTTCTATGTAAGCACAAAATAGTCCTCAGAAAGTTTTGGTAGTAAAGTTTCTGCGGTTAAAATGGATGATATTTAGCCCACTAACACTCCCTGATTGGGGTTAGTGATTTCTGATGGTTCATGAACTTTGTGTACCAGAGCTTGCAGTGCTGAGCACATCTAAGTGGCGCACTGCTGCATTCACCTCCCGTTTTCATGCAGTGAAGATAACCAGATTTTGATTCACAGACGTGGGAAAGCAAGACTTAATACAATTGGACAGCTTCTGCCATTGCTCCCTACCTGAGAATATTTGTTTTCAGCATTCCAGATGTAGGTGCAGGAACCCATGCAGTAGTTGGCATGGTAACCGGTCGGGCGGTGGATCCACTTCCAGCCCAAGTCCTTCCTGAAGTCAATGTAGAGGCTCCTTACGCAGCAAGTCTCTGTCTGGCTGCATTGGAAACATATGATTTACCTTATTGTACCCCCACTTTTTTATTACTTTCGACTTTTCTCATATAAAATAGGTGCCTTGGTTCGAGAAAGGTTGGGAAACGTTGGTGTATTCTGGATTTTGACTCGATCCCTGTACATCATGGTACAATAAGGTTGACTTACGCAGTGCAGGTGTCTCGGTTGTCTGTAGAGCGCCTTTTCCGCGAGCTAAGCTGGCCACTGGCACTTTGTGGGATGGACTTAGTCAGGATGAAGGGCGGCTGCTGGGTCTGCTGCTTTAGGATTCCGATGTCGCTCCGGTCGCTATCGATCCCAGAGATGGAAAAGCTGAAAGTGGCGTCGCCGCTCCTCTGGCTGCATTCGCAGAAGAGACGAAGTTCGAATCCCTGCTCGTCCTCTGCCAAGACAGACGTTCCAAATGTAAAAGTTTTAACCAGAGGTGTAAGTCACACGTGGACAAGTCATGAGTCTTTGTCTCAAGTCTTGACTTTCATGTTTGAAGTTTCTGTGACAAAAATTAAGCAAGTCAACTGGAATCCCTACTAAGTTTCAAGCAAGTCAAGTAAAGTCCTTACTTGGGTGGAGCAAGTCGGAAGTCAAATCATACAATCTTTCTCAGTCACAACATCATCTGAAGCAGTGGCATGGTGGCCATTGGGAAATTCAGGAATCTGTGTGAATTTCTCCAAACGGCTGGTGCATTTCCAGGCTGGTCCTGGCTATCATGGCCGCACCAGCCCTTCAACGACTACATTTCAGCGCGTGACGGCCCCACGGACTATGTTTCGGTGCATGACGGCCCGTCGACAACAACTTTTCAGTGTATGATGGCCGCACTTCACCAGCCCCTCTGTATCCCCCAAACACCCTCCCCATCTCCATCAGCGATTAGTTTTTGGTGCGTAGTGGCCGCCATTGACGAATGGCTCTGGACCAAATTTTGGGCCCAGTACGTCCCTGAATTGATGTACCGGTATACTAATATAATGTATTCTCACTGATCATAAAATGCCAAAAAATGCAGCCACCCTTGAAAGCTTTGACAACAACAAAATCTGCATTTCAATCGTTAGGGTCGAGAGCCTCCCTATGAGTATGGGAGAGTCCAGGCTCTTACAGCAGCGTTCTCTGTGAGTGTTTTTGCCATGGACAAAACACACACCACATTTTATACAAGTGTGCCATGTACATGTATAAAAGGCTGATTTTCACCTGTAAAGTGGAAAGACTTCAAGTCAAGTGTTTCAAATCTAAGTGAAGTTGAGTGTGAATACCAAGTTGAAGTTTTGGCTTTGATCCAATGGTGTGATGTCTCAGACTCACCTTTGCCTTGGAGCCAGTCCTGTAAGGTCTCCGTTACATCAAACGAGAGCCACTTGTTATTCCACTGGTTGGTGATGAAGCGAGATGCCAGGTATCGAGCTGTCGGGCCCATGCCGCGGTAGAGCTCGACCCGCTCCTCCGTGGGTATGGTGGGCTGCTTGATGAGTATCCGCAACTCGGCGGAGGTCAACAGCCGATAGTCACCCACGTTGCCCCGAATCTCTGAGATGTCGAAGGATAACGAGACGCTTTTGGAGTTCTTGGTGGTCTCAGAGTAGTTTTTCTCTGCGGGATTGAAATGAAAGCGTGAGTTTGGAGACAATTTTGCTTTTCCACACTGCATAGATGTGACAAGTAAAGAAATGTTTGAAGCAAAATTCAGTTTGGACGCTCCCAAAAATCCCTGACAATACATTTGGATCTGGCATCTTCCCCCATCATCGGAGCCAACTCACCACCAGGTGGTAATCAGTTGACAGCTCCACCCGGGTGTCCAAAACATGCAGCTGCAAAGCCGATGATACAACTACAAAGTCAATCGTCCAACTGTGGCCAAGGGTGTCCTGGTGCCAAGGGTGTCCCTTATGTTTGAACATGGTGTTGATTATGGACAATCTGTGACCAGCACAGAACTCCAAAAACAAAACACCACTTAAGTTCTGTTCAGGGGGGGGCCGTTCCTCCCAAACATGCACTTCTAGGTCTCACTGTCATTGCAAGAGAGGTGACATTTCATGTCCGTAGAAGAGCTAGCTTCTGTAGCTGAGGATCGGACCACCAATAGCACCAGTGTGCTGCGGCACAGGGTTTGAAAAACACTGGTCTAGAGACCTCTAGCTATCTAATTTACGATGTTTGACATCATATTTTATGGCCTTCTTATATTTAATGATCCAAGATACGATATCTGCATCATTTTATTGTCATGTATGTATAACTATAATGTCTCATATTCACATCGTATTTAATGGTCTCCAGCATTCACATTTAACAGCAGTCACAATGGCTGATATCTCATTCATATCACATCACATATGTTTTTCTTTTTTTTTTTTGTTCTGGTAATTTTAGATTTAAGTATCACAGTTAGATCCGTTAGTAGGTTTTGGCTAGGCACCCTACAGTTGAGATTCATGCGTTTACCTTATGAAATTCACTGACTGGTAACACTGGAGGGTTCAAATGTACGCATGACATAACATAACTGTTTTTCATCCCCAATGTCTTTCCCAGCTGCGCGCACACATTAGCAAAATTGAATAAGTGCACGCTTGCAGAGCGAGAGAGAGGGCAGCCAAATAGGAATCGATTCCACCTGCGTCAATGTTGAGCCGAAAGAAAGAGGGTTTTGTTTTCTTACCTTTTTTTTTTTTTTTTTTTTTGCGGGGGGACGCCCCCTCCCCACCTCCCTTCAGAGGCCGACATAATACAGAACCATATTATAAATCAAGGCAGTCCTAAGTCTGGCCTGTGGGTCCACTACATATTTTTCCCTCTTTAATTGGCCCACCACATATTCCATTAAAAACACTGCACTCATAAAAGTTATGTTATATCACACTTTTTATTTGAATTTGTAAATATGTTTCATTAGCCTAATAGCATAATTGCACTGTTTACTCTCAAAGTAAAATTGCAGTGTTTTCTTCTTTCTGATTTTTCTTGATGTCCTTGTGGATTCTCAGTCGGTCACCAGTCAGGCCATGGTAATCGGCAAGGGTTAAAATGAGGCAATTTTAAAAAATGACTTGGCCAATTATGCTATCGATTTGAATGTTACAAGATATAGCAGTTTTAAAAAAAAATACAAATCAAGATGTAACAACAGTTAAATGCCACAAAATATCATTTTTAAATTTTTTTTTTATAAAAACAAATGTAATGAAAATTTGTAAAATTGTAAATAAATTTCAATGGTAAAGATAGCCTGTGTTTTACTGCTTTTCATGTGTCATCATAATGCATTGTTTTTTTTGCCTGTCTCTGAAACACAAGGTCAAGTGGCACCCCCCCCTTTTTTTTTACCCATTTTTCTGCATGTTGTCTTCAGTGAAAAAAGTTTAGACACCCCCGCCATAAATCTAAACGTTTGAAAGGATGAAACTGAGCAGAAATGGGTGACGGTGAGCTGGAAATGCACAGCATGGTTGAAAAGGAAGAAGAATGTATGTGGGATTAGTAGTAAAGGGGTGGGGGGCAAAGGTGGTTGGGAGAGGAGTTTGCAGTGGAATGTTTATCGATGTTGCTTGGTCTTGGCCCAAACCCAAAATCCTCTATTTTGCTTGGGAATGCCAAAGCTATGATTCTCTTCTCTCCTCATTTCCCACATTCTTTCCAGGCTTGGATCCTGGCTGTACCAGGATTGCAGGTCCACTTCTTGTATAACACTTTTACGAGAATTTGCATTGATATGAACAAGCGAGTCCAAAAAAAAAAGCCCAAAAGAAGCTGTTACGACTCGTGAGGGGAAACCAGATGACACTTTGTCGGGTGCCGCCCATGCCAGAGAGCGCTACTAAAGTGCAAAAGCGGGCTGTAATTGAGTGAAGTGAGATAAATGTGCCTAGGGTTAGAGAAGTGAAGTGAAACAGGAAGTGAGATCACTTCCGCTCTGTGCATATTGGCGTCAGTGCCAATCCTCACTTCTACTTTTTAATCAACAATCCAGGCCTTTGCTTGAACCTCTCCACTGAACACAACTATGTATTCCTTTTGCCTCCATGCTCACGCGCATGTGGTACTCGAGTCACGTGACTTGGCTCGAGTTAGACTAAAGTCTACTGTTTTACGACTTGGAAAGTGCTTGTCTGAAGCTTCTAACTATGACATTTAACTTCATCTGTCACTATAACATTGGCAAAGACAGGTAAGCTACACTTCAGCTAACCAGTCAAACTAGCTAGCTGGTCAAACATTGGTTAGCTTCATCTCGGTTATGTGTTTAATTGAGACGGGAATTAAGTAAGAGGCAATATGAAGACTGGTTAAGGACCATGAAAACAATATTTCCAGAACGTGTTCGTACAGGTAACTAACAAATGTACGGATAGGCCAACTGAATGCAAAGTGAGTAATGTGCGAATGTATGTTGTAACTGAGCAAGATTTTATGACTGGATTTATGACTTACTTCACCTAAGTAATGGCTAGACTTGAGTGGGAAGTTTTTGTTCATTTAACATTTCTGAGGTGTGAATAGCGTTTAGTTGTTGTTTCGATCAGTGAAAAAAACATTTCATTATCACTCCAGTATACACAGAACAAACATACACAATAAATACAAAACTTTAAAAGTTTATTTCTCTCAAAAATTGTGTACAAATCTGTCTTAATCTGTGTTCGTCAGCACTTCTGTTTTGCCATTTAACAATATGCTGATTATACAGCATGATTATTGCACAGGTGTGCCTTGTACCCTGTCAATTATTTTTATTTTTATTTATTTATTTTTTATGTTTGTCCACATAGAGCAGGCGTTATTTTAAGTGGGTCCCAGAGCTAAACAAACAACAACAAAAAATTGAAACCGTTGTCCTGGCATTGCCGTGTGTACAACCCATACGCATCTTTCCTGAGACGATGACGCGGTAGTTCCATTTCTTGTGTGATCATGTACTAACACCGCCAACAACAATGCTGGATCACCATGTCAGATTTTCTTAACCTGGGTGGTGATCTGAGCTTTTGTTCTGAAGCAAAGTTCGATCTCGTCGTTCGGCGACACACATTTTTATATCGTATGGGCTTCTTATGCCGTGTTTGTTAGTGACTTCCCGTGGCTGCGTTGCAGAGCCACTTCAGGCCTTGCATATACAGCATTGCAGCATTTTTAAAACGATTCTGTGTTGACGGGAAACGTGAAAATTGAATAGGTGGTGTCTGTTCCTGTGTAGACATGGCCTTAGGGTGCCGACAATAAAAGTCCTCCCTGCAATATGAAATGCAAAACATCGCATTGAGTTGATCGTGTTGTGTTGATTGAGGACTGTGGAAAGTTGGCCCAACCCTCTTCAATGGCTGTGCGAAGTTACTGGATATCAGCAGAATTTAGAACTCGCTGTACGATATGCCATTTTATTACTTGCACATATGTGACTTACTCCCCAAAACAAAAACTGACAAACACATGCACACACACGCACACAGGTGCTTGGGTGTGGGATGTTTTGAGCACTGATCTGCAGGTAAGCCGGGGACAGCTGTTGTGACAGGCAGGGAGGCTTCTCTGTAATTACCAGTGGGAGGAAATAGATTCCAGGAGGCAGCTCCACCCTCTCGTGCACCCCCACCCCATTCCCTCAAACTCCCTGACATCACGGATTCTACAAGGCAACATGGTGGAGTTGAAACAAAAACCATTGAGATGTGAAGGGTTCAAAGAGGCTTAATACGTGCATCAAGGAGGTCTTGTTTTGAAAAAGGTGATCCTTGAAATGTTGACTTTATTGACATTTTATTTGTGTTCACGCCCACAACGGCGCAAACCAACCTTTTTTGAATGTGCCAGTCTAACCTGCCAATGTGCGGATTTACGCAGGCCCGTGAGCCAGACTTGCAGAAGTCACAAAAATTGAGCCTATCTTGTAGATGCAGATTTTCAAATTAAAACTGGCAATATTTGTCAAGTCATGTACAACGTTCATGTCAAAGGTCTTGTGTGCACATCAAGATGATCGAGCTGCTTTTGTCCCTATTTCACACCTTACTGACCAAATATGACAAACGCATTATCTTTTCTTAATTCATTAGCCCTGGTACACACATGGATGTTTCAAATCTGAAAAGATTGTTTATCTGTTATTGACAGCACACTTGAAGATGAAAAAAAAAGCAGGCATTTACTAGTTTTGATTGTACTGTGTGTGTTGTGCTCCAAAATATCGATGCAGCACACCGCACACATTAAGATTCTGTTCCATCACCGATCTAGAATCTCGTCCCCGCCGTGATCACGGGTGATCTAATAAAAATGAAGAAATAGAAACAGGAGCAAATGGGAAACATAAGGCACGTCATGTAAGAGGACTCACAAGAGGTGGTAACGATAGCACACTTGGGACTATTTTTTTTTTTTTTTTAGGAAAAAAATAAATCTCCACACTCCATCACCACAAGCTAGAGGTGAGTTCTCAAATTAAGCTCATGCCTGGCAGTATTATCATTTGTGTGTCAGGTAGGACATGTTTGTTTTTATTTACGCCCGCTTTCTTGTTCCCCAACCAGGTTGCTTCTTGAGTGGCTACATTCATTTTCACGTCACAATTCTTGGTGTCATGACTTGGGAGTCGTCGACTTTCCTCACACATGAAGATTTTTGTTCGTAAATGTTGAACACATTTAAGATTGTCGGCACCGACACAGATCAGATTCTTTATAGGGACAAATTCACTCTTAACACACCTCAGACCACAGGATAATCATATAAGACATTCTTAGAAATAGAAGATAGACTGGTGTTTGTCATCGTTGGTCGGAAAGGTGCTAGATCGTGACAAAAATAGCCCAATTATCGTTATATGTGCACCAGTCTTGGAAACACATTCGATCATGTGAGATTTCTCTCTTGGAGGCCTCGTTTCTAGATCAACGATGGAACAGAATCTTTATTTGCGGTGCGTGTTCATCTAATCAGAGCGCACCACACACAGTACAATCAAACCTGCTAAAGTGCCTGATATTTGTATCTTCATGTGCAGGGCCTGTAACAGATAACAGTTAAAATATCTCTTCAGATTTAAAGAATCCCCGCATGTGTACCAGGCCCAAGTCAAGCGGAGTCTCATGAATACAAAGTCAAAGTCAAGTCGAGTGTTTTATAAGTTTTAGCCAGGCAAGTCCTAAATCCCCAAATTGCCGACTTAAATCCGACTGAACTTGTGTCCCCCACCTCTGCCAAAACACAAGATTAAAACCATTACATCCTGAAATTCGCACCCCTGAAGAATAGTGTGTGTGGAAAGTGTTAGTCATGCATTTAAAAAAAACACACACACACACACACACACACACACACACACAGACAGGACAAATTGAAAAACAAGAGAGTTAATGAAAAGAACAGAGAGAGGTTAGCTGGTGTCCCACGCCCTCTGCCTCCTCTTGTGTTTTTCTTACAATTGCAAAATATTCCTTCACGCGTACATTCACGCGGCTGGCCGTGGCCCAGCACGAGCCAGTGAGCATGAAGAGGGTTTGTTTTAAAAGGAAGCCGTGCCGAGGCCTGGACTGTTCTCTGGCATTCCACAGAGGTAGGAAACATGCACTCCCCACGGGCACCGGACCTGAGTCACCCTGGAGATCTCTGCGGCCATCAGCCGGCCTTCCTTCCTGCCGAGCTGGCCGTCACGCTCCCCAACATGCAAGCATGCTGATAGCCTGCTCAGGAAGCCTGGCAAGGGGGAATAACCCAGGGGTTGAGGGCCAAACTGTGTGCATGACTTGGGTGGAGGCTGCAGTGGTGAGAAGTAACTAAGGGCGACTATTTTGTTCCTGAGCCTAAGTAGATTGGTTTTTTTTTTCCAGGTACTTACTTGAATGATTTGTGATGACTTTTTACACCTTACTTTGTCAAAATAGGCTGGTTTCTTTCCTCGACTTTTGCAGATTACAACAGGATGCAAATAGAGGGAAGTGAAGTCAACCGCAGTTGAGCTCTTGATGTGTGGTGCTTCATCGCTTTTGTGTGCACCTCAGAGTTGCTGAATGTAATTTTTTTGCGGGGTAAGGGTCTACTTTAGTCGGTTTCAGCCACGTTGCTCGGTGGGCGGTTGTCCTGAATAACTCGAAATTGGGCCAGTTAACCACTCAAGTTTGTAAATAGTGGAGGCGGGGCAACTCAAGCCGGACACCAGTATGCATCACAGGCTCTCTATTTTAGCCCTACCCAAAATAGTCAAACTGAAATGGTGATTTAACACTGTTATCTCTACATGTAGTTTTTGCACGTTTTGAGCAGTAATGCTCAATTGCCTCCAATGTATTTCAAAATAAATCTCAAAATTTACTTTACAAGGTCTAAGTCAATTTCAGTCTATCCTCTTACTTTTACATGAATCAGTACACGTAATGTTAACCGTCCTATTGTTTTTTTGTTGTTTTTTTTAAATACACCAATATCTGTACTCCTACTTGAGTACAGAATGCGAGTCCTTTTGTCACCTCTGAAGTGGGGTTACATGGAAAGTGCCCATAAAATGCCGCGATGGAGAACAAGTGACAGGATATGCAAGGGAGAACCTGACGCTCGAGTTACAGGAAACCCCCAATCCCTCAGGAGAAAATGAAAGAGGGAATGAAGCCCGGTGAAAGAGTGCACGTCATGTCTTCATTTCCCAGTCGGCTCTTTTCCATCCGAGCCCTAGCGAAAAAAAAAAATCATTTTTAAAAGCTCCTTTGTTCTCCTTCTGGATGGAGCCTTTCTTTTGAAGTGGTGGAGAAGGGAGGCGAACGTGGACGCGCAATGACGCATACAAACAAATGAAGACGTGTTTATGGTCAAAGATTGCAAGGCCAGATGCTTGGTGGTGCTAACGTGTAGAGCGTGTGATCTGGGAAGCCATCATGTTGCCTGGAGATGTTGGGTGGAGATCAGAAGATCATTTATGGGCCAAATTACGTTTGAATCGCAGCCATCGAACATGAGGTGGTGCGTTGAAATGTGAATATTCAACCAGATGCTCAATGATGACATGCGGCTGGCATGCTCTTACATTTTTTGTGGACTTTTGAACATCGATAAGACAGAAATAGTTGTTACCTTGCCAAGGCATGACAGAGGACTGAATTTTAAAAATATATATATTTATATATATATGTGACATGAGACAAAAAACAAAACTTTGATCAGGATCTTGTTGACTCATTCTGATTTTTTTTTATTTTATTTTTTGCGCAATATAACGCCATGGAAGTCAGCAGCAATGGCTTATCCCTCAGTTGTTTGACATTTGGCAATTACTTGACAATGCTCATTACCACCACCTACATGACTGGCAGGCCAGCCTATTTTTGACTAAATCACCAAATTCTAAAAATGTTGTTTTTCTTAGTTGGTAAGATCAGGCAAAAACTACACAGACATACACACAATTTTGGAGGAACTGCATGCTTTCCAAGAAGGAAATAATTTAATTGCAATGTATTGCCAGATAAAAATGAAGGTCGAGGAATCCATTGATTCCTTTGCAATCCACTCGCATTGGGAACATGCCGTGCAATGATCCACCAGAAGCAGCACTTTGAGCTTGTTCAAGAAAAGTTTGCTGCATGCGTCGATTCCCTTCATCATGCTCATTACCACCACCTAGAGGAGTGGAGTGGAACAATCTAGCACATCATGATTTTTCAGTCTCACGTTTTCAATCTCTGGCCTTGGCAAAGGTCTGTGCCGTTAAAATTGTTCAATTATGACCCACAGATCCAGCAGATGGAGCTATGGTAAAAAAATAAAAGCTTGCTGTGTGTGGCATTACATTAGTGATGTACAGGACTGGAGTGGAACGATAACATTTGTCATGTCATAATACTATTTTTTGTTTCAAATAGTCACCTGGACATCTTTAGGATTACTTGGACCTTAGTGGAGGTCTCTACTCTATGGACATATGGAAAAAAGTATGACCACAGTGATGTAGACACCATTTAAATTACTCAGCCATGTTCATACATACCCGCAGCACAAGAAGTACCTGTTGAGCAGTTCTAGTGCTTTTTTCAGCAACAAGAGACTGACTGACTTGTAAATTGGAATGTGTTTGAAAGTAAAGCTTATATTTCGCTGAAGTGGGAAGTCTCATTTGTGCAAGTCATAAGTAGGTCACAAGTTACTGTGGAAAATATAAAGCAATCAAGTCCCCGCAGAATTTGTAGTCGATTCAAATCACAACTTGGATTGAGCATAAGTCATATAATTTTACTGTCACTTGGAACGTAGTAGCCGTACTTGAAATAGTTAGTGGGACTAAAACATTCGCCAACATGTGGTTTTTAAATGGTCCCACACCAGTCTTTGTATTGTCTATGACTTTGTTGCCTTGTCAATTAAACGTAAAACTGATATGAAGCTGAGTTATTTTTCACCTCCTATCAGTTGGATGAACTGTGACGTTAACTGGACACTATTCTATTTTTCATGATTTCATCAAAAATCTCAAATCCTAAGGTGATCATTGGCAGAGGTCCCTTCATACTTGCTTCAATAAGTGGCCTTTGAACCCCACATACTGGCGGGTTGCCACACTCGCACACGATATCCAAAATTAACTTTTTTTTTTTGTGAAAGCAAAACAAATGAGAATGCTACGTTTGAGACGTAAATCGTCAACTTGTCAAAGCCAATTAGTTTGAGTGAATTCGTATCTCATGAATACCAAGTCATGTCGAGTCATTCATAAACTTTAGCCAAGCAAGTGCCTAGTCTCAAAACCAGTATGGGACTCGAGGCCTCCCCTGTGATATTTGGAATGGTTATCAGTATGTCAGCCAACTTTGATAAAGGCAATAAACCAGGTCGTACTCACTGGTCATGTTAAACTTGTGCAGCACCTTGGCGAAGTACTCCTCCTCCGCTTGCTCGGTGGAGATTTCCGTCTGGACCTGGGCTTGCTGCTCCCTTAGCATCTCCTTGGTGCTGTTGTAGAGCGACATCAGCGTAGAGGGGATCTCCTCCTCGTCTCCCTCCTGGTCCTCCTCGGGCTCTTTGGGCAGACGCAGTTTGCTGAGGATCTGACTCCTGATGGCTTCGATGCGCTTCTTCTTCACCATTTCCAAGTCTAGGGTCTTGCACGTGGACATGCTGCTCACTCGGGCCACCATGTATACGGCCACAGCGATCAGGAGGGCCAGCTTCATGGCGCACCGCTGGAGATGTGCCTCGGCTGAGTCCTGCCTCCGCGCTTCTCTCCTGGTAGGCCTGGAGAGCTCGGATGAAGTGAATCACAGGCGGAAAGGTGCGACTGACGCAAGGTGTTTACCCTCGGGGAGAACAATTAAAGCAGTGTGGAGAGTCTCGCAGGTTCAGGACTGTGAATAGCTCCAAACATTTGGGTCTTCTGAAGGGCGGGCTACTGGAAGCCCCTGACTCAGCAAGGCAGGTAACACAATGACGTGTGAGCTGTCAAAAGGCTTGCACTCACACGTAAGCAGACTCCAATATTTTAATAACCTCCACACTCTCTATTCAGTCCTTCTCCTCGCAGACGACCGCCCGCCCGTCCATGTGTCGGTTCAGCGTTGTTCGGCTCCCCATGCAGTTTCTCTTCACATGTTTTTTTTAAACACTCAGCCAAGCAAAAACACCACTTCCTCTGCTCCTTAACGCATCTTAACACACCACCCGGGAGTATTCACCACACGGTGAGGTCCAATAAGACTGAACTAGGGAGCCCAGAAATGGGCAATCGGATGAGCTTTTTCAGAATAGTGAATTATTTGTTTTAGAAGTCACTCACAAGCTGGCGTAGAGGCCATTATAAAAATGATTTTCTCCCTTTTTTGAGCAACGGCATGTGACTTGCTGCAGCTTCACGTACATCCTCCGTCGCAATGGCTAAAAATGCTCTTTCCCGAACTTTGACACACCTTCTCCTCCAGACTCAGCAGCACCACTGGGGGACAAGGGGGCATCCGTGCGTGTCCTCCGTCTATCCATGCGTTTGGCTTCCACCTCAGTTTTGTTGCATCTCCGCCTCCCTGTGACACAGCTCCCGATACACGCCTATTTTTTTTGGAGCGGGAGGGGAAACTACTTTCTGCCTCTGCTTGTCACAGCTTGCTGGTGACAAAGTAATTTGTGGGATCTTGTGAGCTCAGCTAACATTTCACCCCACCCTGCGCCTCCTCTCACTCTCGAGCCTTTTCTGGTTCCTCGTCTAATCGAGCACAGAGCTCTCCGCCCAGGAAATGAGGCTAACCGTTGCAGTGTAAAACATCTGCTCTGCTGCCTTCTAGTGCACGTTGTGGAGGCTTTACTGAATGGTTGGCATTAGCATTGACATTGGCTGTCCCGCCACCCTCCAACCAGGTCTGCGTTGTGGGTCGACCTCATGACTGACATGTCAAGCTGTGCACAGCGCCGGCGTCTCAATGACTGACCACCTCATTTACCCAGTGCGTGTGAAAGGCCAATGTCTGCCAGGCCAGAGACCATAAAAGCCCTCATCTAAAAGTGGAGCCTTTTGGAGATATAACAAGGCTGGTGCAGATGGTGCTCCTGGGTTAGGTATGGTAGGTAGGTTGGGTTAGGTTAGATTAGGTAGGTAGGTAGGTGGTTCGGTGAGGAGGTATGTAGATATTTAGGTAGGTTAGTTTGTGTTAGGTAAATGTAATTGTGACCATGAAAAAGAATGAACGGTTGACATACAAACCCACAAAAAGGAGCAAAAATAACCTCTTTAATAATCATGCCAGGTCAGTAATGGTGGGACAAAATATCAAGATTGTTGTTGCTAGGTCACATGGAGGCACACTCATATTCATGTTTACACTTACCGGATGTCATTACACACAGTTCATGTGTTAAATGTAGTTTTTGCAAGAGATGCTTATCATCTACTGTATGACCAATGTCATTAGGAAAATGGCCCACTTCTATTGTCTTGGAATTTGAAGTAGGTTTTCCTCCTACAAAACGAAGAAACAAACCACTTCTAGTCCTTTGAGTTGTAAATGGCCCATAAAAGTAACCAGTGAGCATTTTAAAAAGTGATTCATCCGGGAAGCAGAACAACTCAATCAACTTCGATGGACATATACGCCGCTGTTTGATGTGGCACGTTTTGAGGAAAGGCTGGTCTGGCTTCCTTTTCCCATGCGTGCCACTTGTCACTCACCACTGTAAAGAATGAGCCATTCATGAGACGCTGACACTCAATGAGTGTCTAACAGCAGCAGAGGCGAGACAAAAACCCCTAAAAATCCACTGTAACATAAACAGAAAGAGAAAGATGATACAAACATTTCCACTGAGTCAAGAGATGATGCGTGACAGTAAACAAATGAATTGTCGTTGCCATCGAAAGCATGTGTGATGACATCCATTGTAAGGCATCATGAAAGAATTATGATAGTCACATGTGATCATACAGTATGTGGCTTATTTTAGAACAAACAACCAAAAATAAATAAATAGATAACATTGAAGTTAGATGTGATGTCTCTTCATTTTACAGATAAAGTGAAGACGTCACACGAAGCCACAACTCACGGAAAAAAGAATACTTAATTATCGGTTGCATATGATTAACATGGGGTAAACTGACGTCATTTTCTGCTCTTCTCGAAATTAACAGAGTCATGTATTTATTGGTTTAACACACATTTTAAGACATACGTGGTAAGTCAATTCAAACGACTTCCCCTACTGGAGTTTGTTTCCGTAGTTCTTGGTTGTACCGTATGTGTACTGTATATTTGTGTGTGGTAATATGCTGTCCCCTGGTGGAAAGTCAGGAAGCACCTCCTGTTTTGCTGTGTGGGATTTAGGACATAATACAAGACTAGTATATTCTACTAATGAAGAAAATCAAAAACAAAATTTGAAATAAAATTCTGAGGGTATGTGCAATGTTTTATGTCCACGGTTCTTTTTGTTTTTACTTTGAGTATTCATCAGAAACGTAGGGAAGAGGATTCGGGCCAGTGAAGTTCCCGAGGAGTCACTCGTGTATTTTGTTATTTATGTATTTTATGAACCACGAGTTTGAAATAAATCACTGGATTTTGTTTATTATAGTATTTCATATTTCGCATTTCACACTAATATTATAAAAACGACGTTTTCGGTCTGCTGTCTCGCTCCATGGTTAACGCAAGAAATAGCGACGTGAATTGCACTTTTACGCATCGAGTCGCGCTTTCTGCGTTGTTTCTTGGAAGCAGTCACCAAACGTCGCCCACTTGTTTGCCATGGTTTTTCAATGTAGACGGCGGCGAATAAATCATACTCGAGTGTTTGCTGGGGGGAAGATCAAGTTCGAGGCGACGGGGCAGAGAGAGAGACAGCCGGACACGGCTCACCTCACTCCTGGGGTAGTTTGGAAGACCGTCGGTGGATGCGAAGTTGTCTCACTGCTGACTGGTCCATGCAATGGATAGGTGAGTGCACAGCTGCGCATTTCAACATTAAGCGTTCTATATTGGTCATTTTTTTACCTTTGGAAACATTTTAGCTCTGTGAATGCAAATATAATCAAACTTTCTTAAGGTGATGATTTTTGTCTGATCCTGTTTCCAATTTCAGCACATTGAATTTATCAGTAAAATAATGTTAACGGTAAATGTTGACTCTACCGTGATCACTTTTGGCCTACTGAAACCTACGAAAACTAGATTTTTAAATTTGTTTCACAATTAATGTGAAATTGCTTTTATTATAGATTCAACACTTGATGCCCCCCCCCTTGATCGTCGACGATAAAAAGTGATATTTATCTTCAAGTTTTATTGTTATTGTAGAAGTTGCTTGACTCTCAGCATTGACATTAATAAACAGCACCTTTATGGTGTCAAGTGATTAAACTGTTCAACAAACTTTGGCTACATTTTTTTCAACAGTGAAGCTTCTCTGAATATTTTTTATGCACTGATTCCGAATTTGCCCTTGTTTTTTCTGTAGCACATCAGGTTTTCATAATAATAATAATAATAATAATAATAATAATAATAATAACATGATTTGTAATATATTTCATGACATTTGTGAATATAGTATAGATTTAGATTCGGCAAAAGATGGATTTTTTTCTAAATCGTCTTTCAAGTAAATTAAATGCATGGTGTTTTTAGCTTTTAGAGATTAAACTAAAAACAACCTGAAACTTTAAAATATCTCAAAAACCTGATGTGGTGGGGAAGAAAACGAGTGAAGACATTTTTAAAATCTGCATCAAAAATACATTCAGGGACACAGAGAAATGTCTCTGATTAAAATTTGCTGTTGACCAACAAGTGTTGGACAATTAATATGATCTACACTGTAAACACTATATACTGTTGTTGTTTTTTTCCCCCCAGGTGTTAACCAGGCACTGCTCGATGGAGAAATACGAGAAACTGGCCAAAATCGGAGAAGGTTCTTACGGCGTGGTCTTCAAATGCAGAAACAGAGACACCGACCAAATAGTCGCTATCAAGAAGTTTGTCGAATCGGAAGACGATCCCATGATCAAGAAAATTGCACTGAGGGAAATTCGCATGCTGAAGGTGAGCAGGTGATACAATCTAACATAAGATACCTGTAGGTGGCAGTGCGTTTTAAAGACTTTCCATGCATTTTCAGATTGAGATGAAACTGGTGTCGAGGGTTAACTTTTAGTGGGGGTGGGGTGTAGGTCAACCTCACGTTATCCACGTTATCCATTATGATTGACTCTGCATCTTCTGCTTGTCCCGCAGCAGCTGAAACACGTTAATTTGGTCAACCTGCT
This sequence comes from Hippocampus kuda, assembly GCA_901007745.1. Taxonomy (NCBI): domain Eukaryota; kingdom Metazoa; phylum Chordata; class Actinopteri; order Syngnathiformes; family Syngnathidae; genus Hippocampus; species Hippocampus kuda. Next base: position 12,593 of record CAAKHF010025081.1, on the reverse strand, counting down.
GGAGGTGTTCCGTAGGAAACGACACCTCCACCTGGTCTTTGAGTTCTGCGAGCAAACGGTCCTCAATGAGCTGGAAAAACACCCCCGAGGGTGAGTAACGTGCTGCAAATTGGGCCTTGGGAAATCCATCTCCATCAATTTGCGTTACCACTTCTTAGTGCAGAGAAAACAATGTTGCATTTCTGCCTATGCAGTAACAAAAAAAACATTTTGAACACTGATAATAGACACCCGGTTGAAGCCCCCTTCCAAATAAAAGTGTCTGTTTGAGTCCTCCTTGTATTCATGAAAAATGACGATTAAAAGTTGGACTTTGCAAGAAAAAAGTCGTAATACTATGATTAAAAAGCCAGTTTGACGAGATGACATATTCAAATGAGAATTTTTACCATATAACCACCATTCACAACCTCAGTTGATAGAACATCAGACTTTGAATCTGAGGGTTCAGGGTTTGAGCCGCTGGTCTGGTGAGCTGACGCTCGAATACATTATCTTTTTATAAATCGGCATTAAAAAAAAAACCTTTGGTCATTGCCTCAGTTTTGGTATTATCCTTCATTTCATTTGTTTCATATCTTTCAAGAAGCCTCGCAAAGTAAGAATTTTATTGCTCAGTGTTACTGTTGAGTATTCTCTGTGCATAGGACAAACAAACTTTGAATCTGGAATTTTTATTCTGGAAATGGCGCCTTCATTGTCTAAAAAGTAAGACTATAGTCTTGAAAAACAGCTTTTGTTCTAAAAAGAAAACACTTCCTCATTAGTGTGCCTTTTGTTGTAAATAAATGACTATTCATGTCGGATGTCAGATTTATGTGACGATATGTTACAATCACAAGTCTTTAATTGGCCCAAGCTAAAGTGTGGAGGAGTAATTTTTTTCATGATTGTTTTGTGCCGCTTTTCCCCCCTTTTTTTTTAAATGATACAACATAATTTTTGACAAATTATTTAGCAGAGCCCCGGTTTGAGAACCTTTGAAGTAGAAAGTACAGCCGCAGCTAAGTAACGGAGGTCAGTGGTTGGCTCAATGTTTGCAATGGCCGTGCGTGGAAATCTGCTAATGTAATCTCACGTCATACACAAGTCAGCTGTTTCAGGCCAGCTGACCTTTTTTTTTTTTCCTCCACGAGGTCACGGCGCAGAAACCGTAGCCGCCCTTGGTAACCACCGCCTTTGCTGCCTTTCGGGACAGGCTGAGTGTAACCGTGGGGATGGGCTGCCCCTCCTCTTTTCGAATGAAGTAGCAAAGGATATGCAGTGTTTCTCCAGTTCAGTGATTCCCAACCACAGTGCTGCCATGAGAAGTGATGTTGGAGACCAATTTTTTTTACTGCTGCTATTGGCAATACCGGTCTTGTACCGATACTTTTATGTTCCACAAGATTTCTTGCCTCTACTTCTTACATATATAACAAAGTGAGTCTTGGCTGTTTGAAGAGCAGAAATAGCCCCAGACGTGACTCCATTTACGAATAACCCACTAACTCTGACGACAAAGGAATTCCCATCATGCGCACCACTTAGACAAGATCTCAATTTACTTTTCAAATGATGAACAGATCAAAAGTATCAATGTTTTTGGTTTGACAATTCATTTTAGAGCCTAAGGAGCTGGTGTTGGATAGATCTGTATTTCAGTATCAACGCACACGTAAAACGTGAGCTTTTTCTCATGCAAGACTGGTGCTTTTTTCCTTCCACAGTGTTCCAGAGGCTCAGCTGAAGAGCATCGTGTGGCAGACGCTACAGGCCGTCAACTTCTGCCACAAGCACAACGTCAGTAAACACAACAAAAATCCACTAAAAGGTCTTGTGTGTTTTACCCTACCACTCTGCATATCAGGGCACAATCTTTGACGCAGCTCTTCAAATTTATCTAACTTCATTGGTTATTGGCAGAGATGGTAAAAGTCACATACTGGACTTGATGAGAAATTTCAGTCTGACTCAAGTCATGTGACTCCATTGGTCTGCGGGCGTATAAATAGCATGCTGTGATTGTGGTGTGGTGTTGAGTGTCACCACTAATATGAGACGTGTGTTGTGTTTGTGTTGCAGTGCATCCACCGCGACGTCAAGCCTGAGAACATCCTCCTCACCAAGACCGGCGTCATCAAGTTGTGTGACTTTGGGTTCGCTCGTATTCTGAGTGAGTCAGTTGCGTGTGTGTGTGTGTGTGTGTGTGTGTGTGTGCGCGCGCGCTTTTGTGACAGGGAGAGGGAGAAT